>SRMA01026936.1:110319-174025 GCA_007224835.1 Danionella cerebrum | reverse complement strand
AAATTGTGCCAAACTGTGCCAATATGGATTACGCCTGAACTTTGTTCAATCAAAACCTTTACAGAATATTAGTTTCTTGTAGTATGAACACCAAACTTGCTACAGATGTCCTTGACATGTAGTGGTTACAATTGATTGTGTTTATTTGCTTCGTTATAAGTAAAATAAGGAGATATTGGAGGAAACATGTGTTTTTTTTTTAGGCGGAGTTCATTTTTTGGCCATTCCAACATCAATTACTCTTACCCAGTGTTCTTGACTGTCAAATTAACTCATCCACACCACTCCCCAAGAACCTATCTTCATTTTGATACCAAGATTTGCAGTTTAGGCCTTGTAAAAGCTGAGAAATGCCTTAAAAAGTAAAAGTATAGGATTTTCGGAAAATAGGCCTCAGGGCTTAAGAGGTTAAACTGATGATTTAAACATTAACACTGCCCCCAAGTGGATGGATCCTATTCAATGCGCTCACACAACTCAAACTAGACCCTGGTTCCATTGTTTCCAATGATGGTTTGTTATATAAATAGTTTCCAAAGTTGGTAAAAACATTGTGATGCTCATCGTATCAAGGACCTCATTTCGAGGCATGTATTCTGTATCGTTACACCCCTACCGAATTCTAATCTCAAATAAAGCTTTAAAGACGAATGAGACTAGCAAATTCTTGACGTTGATGAATATACACGAGTTGTATATCTGACCTCAGTTCTTCAATTTCTCCTTGTTTTAGGAGAAGAACTGCAGTCATGAGGTCACAGTAGTGTTGTTTTCCCGTACCTTCTTTTCTGCAAAATCACTGGGTACGTATTTTATAGCCGTAATAACCTCAAGCAATAACTGATGGTGCATTTTTCTACTTGTAGAAGAATTTCCAGAAAGCCAAAAACAAACAGTTCGACAAGACCACGAGGGCCGATTTTATGAGGATTTTTACAGGTGAGGAAGTTAAATATAATTGAATTCACAATTAATGCAATAAATGATTCATTATTTTATCATGTCCTGTTTTTTCCAGGGTGGTGGCTCAGAATGAAAGGCGTGATGAGTGGATGTCTCTGCTTGTGACCATTAAAAAGCTCTTCATCCAGTATCCTGTGCTGGTGCGACTTAAAGGAGCAGGTGCATATACAATCCTTCACTATCACTAATTTTTCGCCGTATATAAGACGCACCAAATTTTAAACGAGGAAGATCTAGAAAAAAAAGATTCTGAACCAAATACTGTAGTAAAATATTTTATCTCAACTGTGTTAACAGCAGTTTACGAACAATTATATGCCAAACATGAACTGTCAGTAAACGGTAAAAGTAACAAAAAAGGCTGTAATGTTTTTATTCGAACCCCAATACATCCTCTTCGTCACTGCTATCAGAAATGAGGAAGGACAGATCCACGCAGTCATTGTCATCACTTTCTTCCTCACTGGTGTCGAATAAGATGTTGTCTTCTATTCCATCCAAGGCATTACTAATGCCACACTTCTTAAATGATTTTATAACAATGTCCTCCTTCACGGAGTCTTATGCGCTATGGTATGATCGACGAAATGGGCGATGACGTCAGCGCGCACCACCGTGGAGTGTGATGGGAATTTTCCTATATAATACTACCATCTAGTGGTCATTTAGAGAAATGTAATTTGAGAAACTTTTAAGAGCACACATCATACTTCAGTCCCGCCCTGAGAGGCTCGAGGTTCTTCTTCCTTGCGGATAACACGTGTGTAGGAAATGCGTTGAGCCTGCTAAATCTTTACAATAAATAGCCGCATTTGCTGTGTTCTCTCTCAAACGGTCTCCAGTGTTTATCATCAATTGAGAAGGTATATTTTTACCATAATAGGAGCTAGGCCGCAGCCTCTCTCACGCCTCTCCTACGGCCGTGACCGCCCTCCACTCTGCGGCGCTCTGCATTTGCCGTATAAGACGCACCAACTTTCCCCCCTCAGTTTTGGGGAAGAAAAGTGTGTCTTATACGGCGAAAAATACGGTATATGAATAGCTAAAAATGTGAACAAACAGCTTTTATAGGAGCCACCTCTGATAAAAGACGTGCTTTTTACTTGTAACTAGTGCGTAACGAAAGTTTTTATTAGTTCAAACCTTAAAACATGCCTCCAGAACTGCTCTTGTTTAACTCACCAAGGGTGAACAATGTAAAAAAAACAAAACCAGTGATGGTGGTGATGATGACGGCGACAAAAACGATGAAGATGATGATGATCACTTATCATCTCTGTAGTCTATTGAGGTAGTTAGGTGGTAAGGGGTATTGTCAGATGTAAGACCATTTTTAATGCACCCAAAATCTTGACAGCCAATCAGAACAGGTTATTTCCTGTGTTTAAGCCCTTTTTAGAACACTGCAACCAATCCAAGGAGATTTTTAAGCAAAAAAACAACAACAAAGGAGTACTGCGAGTTCTGCTTTCAGCCCTGCGTTTTCTTTTTTATTTTGAGAATTAGTCAGGATTCCCTTAAAAACAATCAGTGAATATCTTAAAACTTATACTGCATGATCAACATGTTTCATAAACAAACAGGTTTTTAAATGGAACTCTTTCCTTTGTGCCTCTGTTTTGCCTCATTCTCTTTTGAATGATGGGGTAGGGCTAGGATGAAATGAGCGTTCATCCTAGCCCTCCTCAATTGAACTTTTCAATGCAAAGGGTTAAGATATACGTACAAGTAATCTTCTATAAAGTCTTTGTAGTACTGATTGACAAATTTTACAGAAATGCACCATTTTTTACCTGATAACATTAGATTAGATAAACATATGAGTGTTTGTATCGTACAGATGAATGAAGTATACAGTAGTGTAAATGGTAGAATAATGGTAGGTTATTATTGGTGAAAAGATGCTTGAGGATGAAATAGAATAATGTTAACACAATAGACTTTCATATGTTGGTGTGTTTATATATTTTTTTAACTATCAGGAGTGGAGCATTTGCTAATCTTTCAGAACCGTTCGGCTTTGTAGCAGTTTCCTTGTTAATAGGGGTTTATTTTTTGCTTTTAGCCCCTAAGGGGAAGTGCTAAAATGTAGGGGTAATTGAGCGAAATGAAACATAGCCGTCAACTTTTACCTCTTTGTTTGTATTATAATATTGCAGATGGATTTCCATGTGGCCACAACTCCACTTCTGCTCAAGGAAATTACCTGGAAGCAATAAACTTGTCTTTCAATGGTTGGTATTTTTTAATAAAGGATGGTATTAAAATAGCCATCAAGTCATTGTGAGTTTTCTGTGAAGTCCACAAATGAAAAGTCATTTTTACATCAAGTATTTTCTCACGTTAACATTAAAACTCTAAAGTTGGCATTTGTTTTTGCGACTAACACCCAACGCTGCCATTTAATATGCTACCATTTAACCGAGCGGTACATAATCTTTGCATTTTGTCAGTCATTTTCTGATGTTAGATTGCAGTTGTGAGAAGTTATTCAAATGTATTTTGTTTAATACGGAACGATTCATGATTTAGTTAATATGGAACGATATCTCTGCAGTAGAATTTACTGAGGTCTGTGGTCTCTCTTGCAGTGTTTGATAAGCACTTCATCAACCGTAACTTTGACCGTACGGGTCAGATGTCAGTGGTCATCACTCCAGGCGTGGGAGTGTTTGAAGTCGACCGGCTGCTCATGATTCTCACCAAACAACGGATGATTGACAACGGTCCGAGAGTTTGAATTACATTGACTGTTTATGATCTTCAATGATGATGATGGTGATGATGATGATGAGATTCTTGTGTTGCTAACAGGGATTGGTGTAGATCTGGTGTGCATGGGAGAGCAGCCTCTTCATGCCGTTCCACTCTTTAAGGTCAGAAAACTTCATTTAAATCACTACATTTCCTTGCTAAGTCATTTAAGACCATTTTTCTTCTATGCACTTTTATTTTTCCTTGTTAAACCAGTGCGTGTGCCCATTACAGCCTCTGTTTTGAATTAAGTAGAAATGACGCAACCCAGGTGTTGTTTAATTTTTTTTTTCAAATATAACATGCAGGTTTCAAAAATGTTATTACTTAAAAAAACAAACATTACAATAATAATGACACATAAACCCCAATCAATGCCATCTAGTGGTAAAAAGAAGGGATAACCCTTGAAAATACAAGACCTATCATATGGGCTTGTGTTTTTCAAAATTCAAGCAAAATGGAACAAAAAGTTTTTGGAACAGTGTATAAGGTTTAAGAAAGGTTCACTTATTTCATATTCGTTTGACCATGTCTTTGTTTTTGGGGGATTTATGAATTTTTATTTTGTTTGCTGTAAATTTGAAAATTTTTGTACTGCAAAAACATTTTAAAAGTTTTCTATCAAAAATTAAAATACTCAATGGTACTCTTTGTACAATTTTAGTGTTGTTGTGGAATTATGGTCTAACGTAATAACAATATATTTGTAAAAAAAAAATAAAGTGATATCAAGCATTGCCACTAAAAAAAGTTTTAAAGATAATTTTAGAGCATATTATAAAGTAGAAAAACACTCAAAAATCATAAAAAATGTTGAAATTACATATGAAAGCAGTTTAGCGAACCCTTGTTTATCGCGTTAGATGGGTTCCAGAACTGGCCGCGATAGCTGAAAGTCCGCGAAGTAGGGACACCATATTTACAATATTTATTTAACAGGTATTCATTATTCAGACTTTTAAAACCCTCCCTTTACATAGTACTGTTACCAAACCACCCTTTAAAGTAGATATCTACAATACGTACATACAGTACACAGGCACAAATGAACCAACAGTACTAGCAGATATTAATAATTATTAATGGAATTAATGAAATATTTGGGGTCTTCATATATTGCGAAAATTTGATTCTGATTTGAAAATTTAAAATTTGCGGAAAATCCGCTATATATTTTCACTTATAATATACATACGTAATGGAAAAAATCTGCGAAGTCGTGAATCCGCGATAGTCGAACCGCAAAGTAGAGAGGGATCACTGTAAACCTTCCCTCGTGTGCTTCACATTTGGATGAGTTTCTGTTCAATTTTCTCTAAAATAATATGTTTAAGCCTTATTTACAGGTATAGAAAGCAAATAGTGTAAAAATGTCCCGAACAGGTTGAAGACGATCACGTGAATGTCTTCGAACTCTTTAAGTTTTGGTGACTCAAATGGCCTTGAAGTCACTATTAAGTTGCTTCAAGCTCGACAATGGAAATGTAGCTAGTGGTTTTAAAATTAGAAAGCCATGTCAGTATTATAATGGGATTTTATGTTTTGTGTCTCGTAAATGCCACATAGGGTGGAGTTTGACTGAGATTTCAGCATCAGCTTACACTCAGTACAATGTTTACTCTATATCATTTTATCTAATGCCATTTATACGTTGATAGTTACACAACAGGTCTGTGCATGGAGACTCCAGAATTGGTGATGATTACAACCTTCCCCATTGGATCAACCACAGGTGTGTGCTGAGATTTGTTGTGTTGACAGATTTGAACACATCACAAGTGAATCTTTTTGGATTTTTCCCAGCTTTTACACGTCAAAGAGCCTGAACTCTTGTAGCTATTTCACACCACGGATAAAGCTGGCTGGAAAGAAGGTTTGACAAAAATTGTATCGCGTCGGCATCACTTGGCTGTAATGTTGTTGTTAAAATAGCTCCTGTCCCATTCATGCATTTTCATTTTAAGGCTCAAGCTGAGAAAGCCAAAAGCAGCAAAGAACATTGTAAGTAATTTGGTTTCTTGAATCTGAGTTTGCGGTAATGTCAGTGTTTGCTGTGTTAAATTGCATTTGTTTTCAGCTCTCGGGGCTACAAAAGATGCGGAGAACAGCCTTCCCATCCAGGTTGACTATGATGCATACGATGCTCAAGTGTTCAGGCTTCCTGGTCCCTCCAGAGCTCAGAGGTCCACCAACTTTAGGTAACAAATAAAAAAAATGGTACTTGAAATTTCTTTTCTCCTTGTATTTTGTTTCAAAACACTGGATGTAAATTTTGAGGGTTTTTTTTTTTTACTACTTTACAATTTGTAGTCTTAAATGATCATTTTTTTATTACAACCCCAGTTTTTTTCGTTATTACAATAATTCCACACAAATTCTGAAATTGTACAAAAAGTACAATTCCGAGTGCTTTCTTACTTTAGAATTAATCTTCAATAACAATCCATTACTGGAAGAAATGTCCACTTATCACTAGGTGGCAGCACCTAGCATTGGTGTCCCCGGCCCAAGTGCAACCATAAAATGAAGAAGTAAAAGGGACATTTGATTTGGTATTTGAAGATCATGGCAGGTCAGCAAAGTGTCCAGAGGAGATCGAGCCTTTTCAGTGGTGGGCCTTAAATTGTGGAACAATCTGCCTTTTAATGTCTTCTCCGCACAGTGTGTGGAAAGTTTAAAACTAGCCTCTTGCAGTTCCATCAGACACCTTCACCAAAGCCTTAAACACTTTACGTTTTTTTGCCAAACCCGCTCATCCATCCATTGGCTGTCCACCATTTGGGTCCCCGGGTTCTCCATTGCACTGGGTGAAAGGCAGTGTACAGCTTGGATAGGTCACCAATCCATCATAGGAACACACAATCATTCCTAAGTGGAATTTGGTGTTCACAACAAAAAAGTACTATTTAATCACTGTTGGCCAAATCTCCAAAAAAAAACCATGCTGAGATAGACACCATGGGTGTCCTTTAAAGGATTCCTAAACGTTTTCACAGCAAATACTTCAAAAAAACACAAATTATACGTCAGATGACTAAAGTAAGACAAAACACATCTTAAATGCACTGTATCATACTTTCAACTCGTCTACTGTCCATCAGGTCGAGTCGGGAGAGGGAGTCAGTGAGTCGGAAAAGCTGGGGCTCGACTGATGTCACTGGAGGTGTAGTGGGCAGCTCTCCACCAGCGAGACTCACTGGTCTAGATGAGCAGAGGAGCTTGGCGTCAGATGACAGTCTGGGCCACATTTCCAACATTTTACTGATCCCACGCCCGGCTTTAGGCCAGTATGAGGTCAGCAGCTCCCTAGGGTACACCAGCTGCACGAGAGGTACACAGAGCTTGCAGCTGTGTTGACGTGGACCGAAACATATGGTAAATGTTCAAACTCCCTTACAGAACTGCTGGAAAAAATGGTAGAGTCCCAAAGGGACTCCAGTGCTCCAGGACGCTTTACAGTAGGAAGCGCAGAGTCCACCCTCCACATACGACCGGGTGGGTACACACCCCAAAGGGCCCTCATCAACCCGTTTGCCCCTTCACGTATGCCTATGAAACTAACATCCAACCGCCGGCGCTGGATGCACACCTTCCCTGTTGGTAAGGGATGCACAGCAGAAGAATCTGCATCGCTCTGTAGGATCCGGTAAGATTGTGTGTCTGTTCCAGGCCCTTCTGGAGAACCAATACAGATCCACCATCAGACCCGGCAGAACATGGCAGAGCTACAGGGCAGTGAGCAAAGAGACCCTGCTCGTACCTCTGCAGAACTCCTCGAACTGGCCTATCACGAAGCCACAGGAAGGTTTGTATTGCTTAGATAAATGATATCTGAGATATTTGAAATAGGGAAAAGCAATTATTTGTATTATAGCAAACGCACAATGTCTCGTCACGGAGGAGAGAATGGACTGTACCTCAGTGGATATCCTGACATCTCCGGAAGCCCAGCTAGTAGCAACAGCAACGGTGCGCAGTTTTTTTTCCTGAATTACCTTCTAGATATATACACATTTCTGTAAAAATACAGATTTTGTGTTATTTCTGTTGTTTTTGGTCGTATTCTTATAGGAACACCAGTGAACCGTGGTTCCTTTGACGATTATTCCAGCAGTCTCGAGCCGAGTGAGTTCCTACCCATCAGTGAAGAGGCTCGAAACACATTACATCACCAGTATCCATCCGTTTCTACATAAATTACAATGCTTAGTGCTTGATTCGCTTGAAATATTCTTTATTTTAAGAGGACTGCGCTGGGTGGAAAATCAGGGTCTGTGGTTGAATGGTTGAGATGCCATGGGCTTATTTTAAAGGGGCAGTGAACTGATTTGTTTTTTACTTTCTACTGTTAACAGAGGTCAAGTTATATGGAAATCACATTTTTTACATCAGAAGGGAATCATTTCGTACATAAATGCATCTTTTATCATTGCATTTTTACCTTAAAGATTCCGTTTGTGTAAAGTTTGCTATGCATTAGTCCATTTGCTCTGCATGATTGACATGGTTTTGCCTATTCATGCCTTCTGGTGTAAATTGGAATAAACAAACCTTCTCAGACTATAGTTAAAATTGGACTGTATTCTGGCCACTTTCATCAGTTAATTTAAACTATAGCATTGATAAATGCACAGATAACCTTTTTTCAATATTCACTTATCAATCTCGAATTGAGGTAGCGGATATCTCTCTGATGCTCACTTGAGTAATACGATTTAGATTAATTAACATGTGACTCAGAGTATTCCAGATATTTGCAGCATTTGATTCGAATTAGAGCTTTGATAAAATCACTGATAAGATTGATCACTTTCTCTATTGGCTCTCAACGGAGGGTGCAGATGTTTCTCTGATGCTCATTTTGACGATGGAGAAATGATTAAAAACTGTTTTCTTGACAAAGAAAAATGTTATGCTACAAATTACGATGGATGTCTAGAAAACAGACAGGTCTATGTTGCATGAACAACTGATGGATCGTTTGTGAACACCTATAGAATACAATTCTCACAAAATTTAATCTAATCTATTTAAACCATTTCATCATCAGTGAAACAATAATTTGGTCCTTGTTTGTAAAATAATCCACTGTAAAAAAAAATGTAGCTGCCTTTATTAAAGGTGGAGCGTTTTCCACTATTTCCGCACATCAGGATTAATCAGTTCTATTGCACAAGCTTCCATTTTCATGCTGACGCTCCAAAAAGCCACTTGTAAAAGCTGTGTATTTTTCTCCATCAGTTCGTTCACAGAATGAATCAAAAACTCTTTGGTTTTTCAGTTCATGACCCCTTTAAATTTTAGTTTGGAAGTCTCAAATTTGTAAGGGAATGGCTCCTTTATTTAAGGCTCTTTCGGGATGCTGAGGTAGTGGGATCTGTTATCTTTTGGTATGTTGCTATGAATGAAACCTCAAATGAAAAGGTGGTTAAAAACCTCCTGGGGGGAATTCACTTAAAATGTGTGCCACAACACAAACCTTTCTTGAGATTTGTGAATGTTTTTTTCCCTATTGATATTCACAAACTATGACTTGAATAATATTTGAATAATAATCAATCAGAATCATCCATAGAGTTTTAGGGCATGTTGGGCCTAATAGATCAGGAGATAGTGACCAATAGACTAGTGGTCTGTGGGTGCTGTTTCTTGCTGTGAACGTGAGGTGAGTGATCAAACTTCCACCGCTGACAACCACCAATGTGGTGCTTAAGCACGGTTATGGCTGCAAAAGTGTGTTCATTCACTTCTTTGTGTGTATGCACTTTCAACCTGATTACAATTAAGATTTGTTACTCAAAAAAGTTTTGTTAACTATTTAACGGTTTGATTATAAGGAACAAATAATTAAGACAAAACTAGATAATTAAAAATGAAAAGAAAACTTAATGAACACTGGTGATGTCACATTAACTGATATTAAATCATTAAATCAACTTAAAAGTAACTTAAGTAATATATATATTACTTTTATTTTGAATGTCTTTCACTATTTAACAATTTGCTCTAGCTCTAAACCCTTTTTGTGGTAATGATATAATTTTTAGTACAACCCCAGTTTCTTTTTTTAACAAATATTTTTTTTGTGCCAAATTTTGAAAAATACAACCCATATCACAGATTGTCTACTTCCAATGGTTATCCCTTCTTTTCACCACAGTATTAATCAACTGTTGAAACTACTTATTTACCGAACCATCATTGGAAAAAATCAGGGTCTAGTTTTAGCTGTATGAGAGCATTTGATGCCATCCATCCACTAGGGGGCAGTGTTAATGTTTACATTAAGTCATGTTTGTTACTCTAAGCTATAGAGAGAGAAAATTTATAATCTTATCATGTCAGTTTAGTATAATTGACTTCTAGCAAATATTACATAAAACAGGAAGACGGTAAAGAAGTTGCAGAAGTCACTAGAATCACAATCACTCCAAGAAGCAAATACATTTCAGCTCCTAGATGATATCTCCCAATTTTGAATGCAATATATTGTGCTATAATATATTTTTACACCCCTTTTTATTACATATGCACAGAGTTCTGATAGATTTTGTGTAAAATACCACATTAATGGTGTACAGATGTGGCCACAGGTGAATTCCACCTCAGGTTTCTATGGGACTTCTAGACTTCTTTCTATAACATCACTTCCTTGTTCCCTAGTGGTTCCTCTATTTCCGAAATTACCCTTTCTCCTTTATCACGTATGAATCTTCTTTCCAGCTCACAAGCTTTGCAATCCTCGAATAAATCACCAATCCAGAGTATGTAGAAGAAATACATTTCAATACTCAAGACACGCATGTCTCGCCTGAATCCTACGTCACCTTTTCTTCCCTTGTACAAATGTTCGTTCACACTTATTAATCATCAGTGGAAACCAGTGCTCACAGTGTCTTTATCGCATGTTTATTTTGCATGTAGTATTCACTGTAATTTCAGTTTAATTTCGACAATGATGGTAACACACTCCTCTTTCTTTTCCCACTGTCTCTCTCTCTTTTCTCCTCAATGTTCTCTGTGTTATGTGTCTGTCTGCTTGGAACTGCTCACCCTCTATTCTCTTGCCTCTTTTCTTCTCAATCTGTCTGCTCATTTCCTTTCGGGCTTTCCGTGTGAATGTGGTTTGGATGTCTTTGTTTGGTGTATCTGCGTGCACCGCGTGTGGTGGGGGTGCTCTTCAAGTCCTGCTGTCTGCCCCTCCGACAGTGCCTAGTTTTTGCTGCACAGTTGGAGTGGACTGGAAGTCCCTCACAACCCCTGCCTGCCTCCCCCTCACAACCGATTACTTTCCCGATCGTCAAACTCTACAGAATGACTACACAGAGGGATGCTATGATCTGCTGCCACACACTGATCTGGAGAGGTACAAACACATTTGAGTTTCTGTTTAGACAAGGATCATAAAAAGCTGGGTTTAAATACAATTATCATGCCATCTTACTTACGGAACAATGTCTTCCAGCTGATAAACCCACATTCATTATGTTTACTTGTAAAAAGAAATGGATTACATCACTAACGGCTCCCCAGCAACCGAAATGTTTACCCTAGCAACCACATTTTTTTAGCTGTACCTCAGCTTTGGTAAATGATAGAGACATGGGGGTTGGTTCATATAACTTATAGTGATTGCCACATTACATGTCGCTGACTCCTCCATAGCAACCAGACTGTTTATTGTAGCAACCAATTTGGCACTGTTTTGGGAAATCATGGGGACATAATATCGTATCGCTCATGGTTACATGAAGTTTATTGCATTCCATCACTGACACCTCCATATCCACCAGGCGGTTTACCATAGTAACCAGTTGGCTTTATTTCGATCTTGGCTTAGGAAAATCCTAAATGTTGCTATACTGAACTCATAAGGACATGAGAAACATTATAGTATGTCACTGATTCCTCTATAGCAACCAGACTTTTTACCATAGAAACACTTGTAAATGACACTTTTACAAGCCAGCATCAAAGTGTATGCCAAACTTTAGGCATCTGTTTTTAAATATTGTTTTTTTGCAAAGAGATGAGGTGCCAAAGGAGGTCCTGAGCACTTAATGGAAATTTTGAAAAGAAGATTAAAATACGTGAATTATTATAATTCTCTTTCAATAGCTCTTTTAAAAACCTGGTATACTTGTTTTGATCATAACTGGGGAAAATAAACATTAATTGCAGATTAAAGCAGGAAGTGACAGTCATCATACTTTGGTTGTGATTTATTTTTGTCATTTGACTCAAAGTACTATTCGAAGTTCCAGACAGGAAAACTAAAGAATACAGACATCAGATTTTTTACGATTGCAAATAACACTCTCTATTTCGTGTAGACGTGACGATGAGACTCCAGTGATGTCAGCCCATCAAGTTTTTGAAGAGTTCATCTGTCAGCGACTCATGCAAGGCTACCAGATCATCGTGCAACCAAACAGGAAGCCACAACCTGTGCTGGCCCCACCGCTCAGCAGCAGCCCTCTTTATTCCAGGGGTACATCCATTTCTTTTCAAAATTATTTGTTAAACCTTTAAGAGAGTCAGAAAGAAGGGGTGGTACAAGGGGTCTGTTAGGGTGGCAACATTTTCTGCTGTTTTGACTGAAGGACAGGTTTGAAATTAGGAGCCCTTACGTAAGGGACCAAGACCTACAAAAAAAAGTCATTTGGAACGAGTTTTATTTTTTATTTATTTGCTGCCTTAACAATGCAACATTAAACAATGAAATTTGTGCCAAGAATATTGGCATAAAATATTCGGACTATCACAGCGCCACCTGGGGGTCATCAATCACTGCTAGATCAACCACTAGATCAGAACATCTACTAACTATTGTATTTATGCTTTGTGCTTTTCAGGTCTAGTGTCCCGGCGTAAACCAGATGAAGAGGAATGCCTTTATTGGCTCAGCATGGGGAGAACCTTTCATAAAGTCTGTCTTAAAGATAAGATCATTACAGTGACCCGCTATCTTCCGAAGTCCGTTAATATTTTACCCATTTAGAATCAGGATTGTTCTTGTAGAAATACATCCATGTTTTTTTTATGTTTTTTTAAGGTATCCATATGAATCCACACAGATTCAGTACAGCTACAGTCTGTGCCCTCCTCATGCAGATGCCCACTTCCTGCCCTTCTGGGTTGAGTTCAGCCATGAGCGTCTGGAGGAGTACAAGTGGAACTACTTGGACCAGTACATCTGCTCTGCAGGTTCAGAGGACTTCAGGTTAGTGGGATTTCCTACACCGTAGTGGTAACAACTCCTGCATAGTTCCTCAGGGTTCCATTGTTCTCTGATCCACAGCCTCATAGACTCTTTGAAGTTCTGGCGCACGCGTTTCTTGCTGCTACCAGCAGGTGGAGCCAGGCGAGTAGCGGATGGCGAGGGTCACTGGGACGTCTATGGGGAAGGAATGGGTGGAGGGAGGGATGGCCTGGCTGGCAGTGGGGATTGGTCTCTTTTGGATGGCTTCATACGGTTTTTGGAAGGCCTGAACAGGATCCGCCGTCGCCATCGGTCTGATCGAATTATCCGCGTGAGTATAAGCACTTTTAAATGGAGAAACCCCATCAGGACAGTAAAATAACCTTTGTTGTGATTCTAGCAGAAAGGAGCTACCATTAAAACCCTGCAGGTGACCGGAGCTCTCACTTCCTACACCCCAGAGCCAATAGCGCCTCCTGTTTGTAAAAAAGGCACCTCTGCACTTTCTGCGCTACTGGAGCTAGATCAGACACAGAAGTGAGGAAAAAGTGTTTTTAGAAGTTTGTTTTCACCTTTGCATAACGCTGGTGAAATATCTTTGATCTGCAGGACTTTAGAAGAGCAGCAGCTTGCTGCTCAGCATGCTGGGAAGCCATGTGGACCTCTCAGTGAAGCTGCCAATGTTGCCTTGACAACCACCTATGTGGATAGCCCTCGTAAGGTAAGAGCCAGTGGCAGATCGTTCAGTGCATGCCGCTATCGTCTGCTCCATTGCTTTGTGTGTATTTGCTTGTGCTTTTGAGCAGAGGAAGACCAGTAGGCCTGCAACTAATGACTGTTTTTCAAAAATAGCATTATATAATTGCAATAAGCAGTATACATTTAAATACTTATTTTTCACATTTGTGGAGTCAAATTTTTGACTTCTTGATCCCATTTGCTCAAAGAAATAGGTCTGTATCTTTTTTTGCACCACTGTTTCTGTCTTTCTTTTCAAATATTGCAGATTTAACGAATCTCTGGTCAAACCCAAAGTGAAATGCATGTCATTGCCGATAAAAATCCATTTAAACAAAAATGTATCCATTTGTTTTGGCAGGCAATCAGATTTAAACATTCAACACTTGATTTTTGCATGTTTAAAGACGAAGTCTCACAATTTTAAAATGTAAATGAGTGATGGATATGTGGGTTTTTCTTGCTTCTAATTCATGGCCTCATGTTGCCTCTGTGTTGAATCTTGGCTATTATGTGCAGCGGGTTTCTTTTTTTCTTTTCCTTGTTCTTGCACTGATCTCTGGGGATCTTTCTTTCTGGTGTTTTCCTTGTAAAATGCTGACAGGATGCCGCCTTCATTCTGGACTTTATTCGTAGTCCACGTTCCTCCTACATCTGTCACTCTCAGGTCAGTTACAGCCATCTCTCTACTCTGAAATATTGTCTGCATCTGTCGCATCGCATGCACATCTGCATGATCTAATGCTGTTTTAAATGCGCAGTTTGTCATCTCTGCTGTCTAGCTTTATATTATCTTAATCTTTCTGTTGTAGCATCCCACGCTCATTTAGAAAACTGTGAACCTCACACAGGTGGATGTTGTCTGGTTGCACTTTTTTTAAACATAACATTTCCTCAGTTTTATTCCAGTTTTATTGGCTTTATCCCTCCAGCCATTCATTTGTTGCCTTGGCTGTAGGTTTGGAATGGATAGAGGTCAAGATATCCCGGGATTTAAAGATCCCACATGGCCCTGTCAGTTGTCCTCAAAGCATAACAGTTCCACCACCATGCTTGACTGTGTGGAACCTGTCTTCCACAAAGGGCGAATTGATGCCAAACGGCTTGTTTTAGTTCCCATCTAACTACAACATTTTCATCCAGTTTGCAGAATCATTAGGTGTTCATTGGCATGCTGGGTGTGAGGGGTTGCACGATTTCACTCAATGACGCCATTTTATTGGATGAGGAAAAAATGTGCTTAAACTATGATGGAAATACATTTAACAAATAAATCCCAGCATGAGCATCAAAGGGTGGGAATGGCAGAGGAATGGCATGCATGGGTATCGTCCACGAATAGAGAACTCTGTTTTATATGTAACTTTAATCTAAATTTCATTCTAAGCACTGGATGCATAAAGCATGAAGCCACTTTTACACTCAGCCTCCTGTCAGTCCTGCGTAGTTCTGTTTTTAGACTAAACAGAGTTGCAGCAGTGGCAGCAGCACACTGCACTTCCATCGCTGTATCTGACATATTTCCACTGGGGTTTCCAGCTGTCAGCAGAATTGGTTCCTGCAAATCCTGTTGAGGGTGGGTTGTTAGACAAAGGAGGAAGCCAACCAGGTGAGAGAACATCTGCAACCACAGGAGACCCAACCCCAGGCACTGGTTTAGAGACTGGGTAAGATCAAACTCATGTAGATATCTGTGCATGGATATAATGTTATCCAAATGAAAGCACTTTTATGTTTAATATCAGAGGCCAATCTGGGTCCAGTGGTTTGTGCCTTTCCTCATCATCCACACTAATGGAGATACTGGAGGCCATTAAGCATCCCACGTGAGAATCTTGGAATCCTTCATTATTTATTACAACTCTGCCGTCCATGTGTGATATAAATGGACTTCCTGTGCTTGCAGCACTGGAGTGCAGCTTTTGCCAGAGCAGAGGGGTTTGACTCCCAACTGCTTTGTCAGTGCTGAGGTTGTACATTGGTTGATCAGCACTGTGGAAAATGTTGCCACTCAAGGCATTGCGGTAGAGATCATGCAGGTAATGTTGAATACATTGCAGAAATCTTGATCAACTGCGCAAGATTTTAAAATGTAAAAACCTCCTTGATGCTTCTGTAGAAAATGCTGGAGGATGGTCTTATTGCCCATGCTTCTGGTGATGCTATGCGAACCTTTGTCTATGGGTTCTACCTCTACAGGATAGTCGACAAAGACATTGAGAAGGGTAAGGAGTGCGTATTTTAATTTTTTCGTTTGAAAAACGACTGTAACTGTGCATATTAGGGGTGCTAAGCATAAATGAGTACACCCCACAATAATTGTCAGAAAAACAACATCTGACTAATCTTTCAGAATCAACATTTTTTTATGAGACTATACTGCAAAAAACTGAGAAAACTGTAAGCCGTTGATTGCAAACAAGATTTTCTTAACTAAACAAATTAGTTATAGTCTTACGAGAAAGGTCACACTTAATAGTAAAATATTCTAATTAACAGGCATCAACTACAGCTGACTATAAAAGAGCATTAGTTAAATACGAAAAGCCCTTCCCATTTCATGCCATCAGCAATGGCTCCCCATGGAAGAAAAATGTCACAAAATCTGAATCGAAATCATTTCATTACACAAAAAGACGAGGGCTACAAGAAGATCGGCAAAACTTTACAAATCAGTCAAAATACTGTAGCGAAAGTGTTCCAAAAGTTTAAGAAAGATGGAAGTGGAACCATCTTACAAGTCATCCAAGCCATCCACGGAAGTTAACATCTCGACAGGAGCGTCTTCTGATGAGAAATGCAAAAGATGAAGAAGGACTAAGGAACTAATGGTTTAGATTGCAATATTCTCGCCAACTTGTTCATCCTATCCCTAGAAGACTTGGTGCTGTCCTTGAAAATCACTGTGCTAATAAAAAAAAATATTAAATGTAGTCATTTTTTTTTTGCCTCAAATCTGAATTTTGTGTGATCTAGGTTAGATTATTAACCATAATTTCATGTTATGGAGTTAAATAAATGTTCAATAAACCTAAATTCTGTTGTTTATTTAGCTACTTATAAAAAATGGTACTTTTTAAGGGGGGGGGGGGTGTACTAATTTATGCTGAGCACGGTATTTCTTTTACCTGCAGCCACAGCAACTCAGCTGCCCCCGGCTGGTCCCAATGTATGGTCTGCTGCTGCTCTGGAAGACTTCACCCTATTCCAAAGGAAGTGGTTTGAGGTGGCCTTTGTCTTGGAGGAACGTCGACCTTGTGACTTACCTGCATTTCTTTTGCCTTGGTTGCCCAGTCGACCAGCATCATACGCAAGTAGGCATAGCTCCTTCAGCCGAAGCTTTGGAGGACGCAGCCAAGCTGCTGCACTGCTAGGTACACACAGCCGGCTCTGACCCCAGATAAGTCTTGCTCCAGACCCAAAGGCAGCATGGCTGATTCCCTCCCCTGAGATTCCATGAGGCTTGTGAATAGGTTACACAAAGTCAACGCATCTCTTTTCTTATTACACACCACATACTAATCTCACTTAAAGGTGTGCAATTGGAAACTTTCCACAACTCGACTAACAAATACAGATTACAAGATTATGACACCCACATCAAACTAAACCGTATCTTAAACTCATCGGGTGACTTTGTGTGCCTTCTCCAATCCAACGCTGCATGCAGCAGTAGAATAGTAGTTGAACTTCAGCTTATTCTCCTCAATCCTGTTATGAACTCCTTTGAGTGATCTGGACAATGTTTGGGCAAACCCAATCCCAAACTGCATGGTTTCATCTCTTACACTCAGTCAGAACTCCTATCAGAATCTAGGCTGATTCACTCCGTACACCAATCAAACACCATCACCTAATGATTTTTGCATACAAGTTGTGCATGCTGTGGAGAAGTAGTGGCTGTGGTCCAGTAGTGCTGTGGTATGGGTTCTTCCTGCTCTCCTCCATCTGTCCTGTTCCTACTGGATGAAAATTATCGTTACAAAGTTCTTCTTTGACCGTCTCCACCAACTTTGGGTTTCTGAACTCATGCTCGCCACTAATGTATCTCG
The DNA here is from genome assembly GCA_007224835.1 of Danionella cerebrum. Lineage (NCBI taxonomy): Eukaryota > Metazoa > Chordata > Actinopteri > Cypriniformes > Danionidae > Danionella > Danionella cerebrum. Next base: position 156,313 of record SRMA01026936.1, on the reverse strand, counting down.
AAATCATTTTCACCAACTAAGATCTAACCATCACCAACGCTTTCTTTAATCCCAATTGTTCCCCATCGACTGTTCACGGCCTTAATGACTCAATGGCTGACCTCTTTGTCATTTCATCCTCTTGGCCATTTCCACTCTCTCTCTCTCTCTCTCTCTCTCTCTCTCTCTCTCTCTCTCTCGCTGTTTCTGTTGTCCCCACCCCCCTCCCCTCTCAGCTGCTACAGTTCCAGAGCAGAAAACAGTCACCTTGGATGTCGATGTGAACAATCGTAGCGATCGGACCGAATGGTGTAGCTGCTTTTATCATGGCAGCTTCTCCCTCAATGCTGCCTTTGAAATCAAGCTGCACTGGATGGCAGTCACTGCTGCCGTGCTCTTTGAAATGGTGAGCATACCTTGTGGAATATTTAGCCAGATCGACAAACAAAGTGGTTCTCAATTAAGGAGAAATTAAGAAATTCAATTGTTCTCCAGGTGCAAGGCTGGCACAGAAAGGCAGCCTCTTGCGGATTCCTGCTTGTACCTGTGTTGGAGGTGCCCTTCGCTTTGTCATCATACCTCTATGGTGACCCTCTCCGTGCTCAACTGTTTATCCCCTTAAATATCCAGTGCCTCTTAAAAGAGGGCTCTGATAATCTCTTTGAGGGTGAGGATGATCTAGGTTTAACATTTATTAGTAGATTGCAACTATCCTTAGCCATGTTTCCATCCAAAGATGTGAATTAAATTTATGCGCTAAACTGGAACACCGCACCAAAATATTTCCGAATAAAGCAATGTTTTTTATTTTTATATATTTATATACTAACATATATTTTCTTTTGTGAGTCAGGGTTTGAACCAGAGACTTACTGGGACAGAATGCAGTTGTTTCAAGAAGCTATACTGTCCAGGTATGAAAAGCTTGTGTTTTTCAACAACTTGCAAGAACTAGTTAACAAAATAACCAACTAGTTAAATACATCTTCGTTCAATTTAATTTCTTTGTAGATTCGGATTCGTCCAAGACAAGGTCTCTGCATCCGCTTTTAATTTTCCCTCAGAAATCAAACCTCAGTATATTCATGTTACAGGTACGTTTTTGGTTCAGACGTTGTACCAATCCTTTCCTGAAACTAACACTTTGTAGTTTATCGATTTATCCAGGTACCGCTTTTCTTCAGCTCCCGTACTCAAAAAGAAAGTACTCCAGTGGACAGCGGAGAAGACGAAACTCTGCCAGCTCAGCCAATCAGAGCCTCTTTGGATCTGAGGAGCTTGTGGGCTACAACTGGGCCTACAACACTATGCTAACTAAAGCCTGGAGGACTGGTGTCTTGGGAGATGAGAAACTTGCTGATCGCTTACTTCGGGATTTCACTGACTTTTGCGCCAACAAGGATAATCGCCTGATGTCCTTCTGGGAGAGTTGTGTGGACAAAATGAATGCAAGTGCCCCTTAAATAAAAGATGCCAGAGAAAATCTGCTTTAAGAGTTTCCATAATTTCATCTGAGAGAGAAATAAATCACCGATTTTGGTTGTTGAACCAAAATCAATGAGTCCTGTTTCACAATGGTACTTCTTTTGAGCCAGTTTGATTGGGTTTCGATATTCTTCACCAAATTCTAACCTATAATCGTATTGCTCTCTCTATTTTTTTATCAGAAATAATGATAAAACACACACACACACACACACACGCACACACACACACACACACTGTAGAGGATACACATTAATGTCACGCTCTCTCTGGGTCAAAAACACGTGGTAAAATGGCTGCATTTAATATGGGAAATTGCGAAAATTGGGAGTTATTCAGATGATTATATGCTAAAGATTAAAATAATTGCACTTAACTGTGATCTTCACGACTTGCCCCATGGACAGAGAAATTTGGCCAGAAATTGGCTTTTCTTTACAACTATACATTCTTAATTTCATTCCTAGTTCGTGGAAGTTTTTTGAGCACTGTTGAATTATGTTTGGCTTAAGTTACAAGACTAACAAGTGTACTTTCAAGTATTTCGCAAATGTCATAAAGAAATTATTAAGTGTTGGGGCATGAATATGTTTTTGCCACTCACTCCATAACTTCTGAATACTATTACATCATTGGCACACCTCCTATTGATAAACAAGTGCAGAACTCAACTAGGGGTTTTATCTATGTTTACTGACCGCTTAATTATCATAATTGAGAATATACTTTTTGGCACAATATAGATTTTTTTGTAATTACTTTATTGACCAAACCAACCCAATTTTACAGCTAGTCAAATTTGCCAAAGAGTAAAGATAAGTTGACCTTGGATTTTGAATGCTTTATTTACAAGGTCAGTTGAGACCCTTTTGTCATTCTGCAGCAACTGCATTTATTTGACAGAACCACAGCAAAACCTTTTCACCTAAAACGCCTCTCATCTGTTCGCCGCAGTCAATGCGCGATGGCTGTAATCAGTTTAAGAGCCATGCTCTCCGTGCATCCCTTTCTCACCATTAGCCTTGGGCAGAATACAAGCATCACTTCATTTGAATGCGGAAGAGCCTCTCTTCACGCGCATGCGCGATGTCCCGCTGCATTGAACAATGCAGCAAACCCCACTGCGCAGGCGCGAGGCTGCAGGGCATGCGGTTATTTTTGGAAAGTGACGTCATCGTCAAATAGAGCGAGTGTGCGCGCGCCACCCTCCGCCCTGTTCACAAGGATTGACAGGACGCTCGCAGCAGCAGCACATCACGAGGCGAAAAGGGTGAAAACTCGGAAGATATCGAGGGTTCGGGAGGGAGAAGAACGCATCTCGAATCATAAATTAATAGCCACCTGAACCGTGAACCGTTGGCTCTCCGCTCCGCCCTCACGTGCGCCGCTGCTCCAGATTCTGCTCGCGCCCGTGTGTGTGCTGACCGCTCACACGGACCAGCGTGTTCTGCTGATAAACGAGCGATCTCGATCCCGGTGCGAACCGACCGCCTTTGAGCAGAGAGCATGGCTGACCGGGAACAACTGATCCAAAGAGCCCGTCTGGCGGAGCAGGCGGAACGCTACGATGATATGGCCTCCTCGATGAAGCTGGTGGGTCTTTATTATCAGTAGTCTTCAACATAGCTGAGATGCTTTGTGCTGAATCACTGAACGGATGTCCGGCTTCTCTAGTTCGGTCATGTAAAGCTCTGTTAAAGGACATTTGTGATCCATGCACCAGCTCCCCTTTGTCTCGGGCAGGACCTCATTGTAGGACGTGAAATCTGCTGCGTTAAAGGGACAGTTACCTACTATGAAAACCTATCCTAAATCAACCCAAAACCAATCAGTGGCTGGGTTGCTTTGATCGAGCATAAAGGAAGATGTCAGGCAGCATGACTGTCTCCGTTTGCATCCACTTTCATTTTATGGAAAGCAGATGTAGAGGAGGTGAAGGGTGACTGAATCTGTCACTAGCAATCTCCACGCTTTGTTTTTTGACAAAGGAAAATGTATTCGAAATAACTTCGGGATGAAACAATACGGATTTTACAGAGACTATAAATACATTCAAGTCGAATCATATAGTAAGCTAATCATAAAAATTGGATGGACTGAGAAATTTGGAGGATTTTGTTTCGGGTTTGGTAGCGCGCTCGCTTGTTACAGTGAGTGACCGCTGGGGGCGCTACTGCGACGCATCCAAATATTCTATTGTGCGTTCGTTTAATGCGAAAAAATGGAGAAACAAACGCAATGCATGCACGTTTTTAGTATAAAAGGCGATCAAGTATACTATGACTGGCATCGACAGCTCGTGGATTAAGTTTAGACGTGTAAATAAACCGTAATGTGAGGCCGTAGCGCAGCATCTACCGTCACCCGAGCACAAAGGATGAAAGTCAGTCATTCAATCGGGCAGGTCAAACAGGACACCGATTTTATTATTTATTTTTTAATAATAAGTGTGTCGATATTTATGAGCCACGTCGTTTCTTATTTTATAACAATAATTAAAAATAACATATTTAATAACATATATAACATGTAGAACCATTCATGGATATTTTTGTGAGGCACATTTTGTTAATAAATGTTTAATAAATCAATGTTTTTAAAAGCTATTTTTCCTTACATTGGTTGTAAATCATGCTTTGAACTATTAATATACATTTGCTTTTTTTTAATTCACACTTCCATGTTTTATCTATAGGCCAGCTTAGGAAAACGATTAATATTTATGAGGACATTGGGGCATTAGTTAATGTAAAAACGCACAAACACTATTTTACCTGGATTTTCCTAGAGTTATTAAAAGTCCTTAAAAAGCATTTATTAAAAGTAACTCTATGTGTTCAGGAGAAATTAACAGACCCTTTGGAATATTTAAATTTCGAATTTAGCTATTAATTTAAACAGGATTTGCTAAGTTAAATCAAACTGTTTGTCCACAACATTTAAATTAAAGGGGTTATGAACATTGAAACAAAAACAGATACAATAACAAAACTAGATGCTTTTTTTATTATTATTATTTTTTTTATAATTGTTATGTGGTGATGCGGTACATGTTTTTTTAGGCCCGCCCAGTGACAATCTCCAGCTCCTTCATGCTTCAATGCTTGAAGTAGCAATTGCTCACTTATACATAGAAATCTGCTTCGAAAGATGACTTACATATAAGTTTTACACATTTTGTGTAGTGATCTCACTACAATTTTATCAGACTTGTATGTCACTATACACACAATATTTAATTTTAATCCACTTTGCAACTTAAACCATGCTGTTTTTGTTTTGTTTACTACCACCTTCTCACGCTTAATTGTATGTTGACCCAAAATCTGGCCTTCTCCATCAGGTCACAGAGTTAAACGAGCCGTTGTCCAACGAGGACCGCAATTTACTCTCAGTGGCCTACAAAAATGTGGTGGGGGCCCGGCGGTCATCTTGGCGTGTAATTTCCAGCATAGAGCAGAAGACTGCAGCGGATGGCAATGAAAAGAAGCTGGAACTTGTGCGCGTCTACCGAGAGACCGTTGAAAAAGAACTAGAGTCAGTGTGCCAAGATGTCCTCACCCTATTAGACCAGTACCTCATCAAGAACTGTGATGAAACCCAGGTGGAGAGCAAAGTTTTCTACCTGAAGATGAAGGGCGACTACTATCGGTACCTAGCAGAAGTGGCAACTGGCGAAAAGAGGGCCTCTGCTGTTGAATCATCTGAAGGGGCATACAAAGAAGCTTTCGAGATTAGCAAGGGCATGCCGGCCACCCATCCTATCCGCCTGGGCCTGGCACTCAACTTCTCTGTCTTCTACTATGAGATCCAGAATACACCAGAGCAGGCCTGCCAGCTCGCCAAGGAAGCCTTCGATGATGCCATTGGCCACCTGGACAATCTGAACGAGGACTCCTATAAGGACTCCACGCTCATTATGCAGCTCCTGCGGGACAACCTGACCCTGTGGACCAGTGACCAGCAAGACAGCGAAGGAGGGGATGCCAATAACTGAGAGAACAACCGGGGCTTCTCACATCTAGTTGTAGATGCACTTGTCTGTCTTCAACGCAACACTTCTGCTCTCTTGTCTGCTTCTTCATGCTCTCTTTCTTTATCATTCCTTCTTTACTGTCTTTCACCATTCTTTGGTTTCTCAGGGAAGCTCTTCAGATTGCTCCCTCACTTCTTTTACCCTCTTTCCTCCAACAGAATTACTGGTACTTATGTACAACCTGTGTCATGTTCTAATAAAATAATTTCAAATGATAACAACTCAACATTCTGAATTTAAAATCTTTTTTATGGTGGGTTTTCTCCAATCCAAACATAAAATACAAAGTCAAAATTCCTTGAAAACAGTTTGTGCCAACACTTCCAAGATTTGAGGCTTTGTCCAAAACTTGATTTGCCTCAAGTCCATATATTTGTTCCTTTGTTTGATCTGCTTTCCCCATCTTCTTTTCTGTATTTGATTCTCTTCTTTCCCCCCTGCAATGAGTGACTGATGGCAAACTGGTCTCCATGTGATGTTTATTTGGTATGTATCTGTTAAGGACCTTCTTAGAAACTCTGTAACACTTATTACAGGATGAGATTTTGGTTGTGGCACAGAATAGTGCTAATGTTACACCTTATTACTTTGTACTTGTCTTTGACTTCTACCTTCATCTCTGCTTAGATGTGTTTGTCGTTCCCCAAGCTCACATTATATACCTTGCTAGTCCTGTGAATTATGTATCTGCTGATCTCACAACAGTCTGTCACTAGGCATGATGGGAAGACACTCTGTTTTGAGAGTCAGATATCAAGAGTCTTTGGTTAAGGATTACATGTGCAAGGTTATAACATTAAAGACATTGCTTACCTTGAGAATAAGCGTATCACTGGCACTTATTTTTAATAGTTAGATTGAAGGCACTATATGTTAACTGTTTTTTTGCTATTGGTTACACCTTTAAACAATAGCAATGTCTTTATCAGTTGATGGCAAAGCTTAGAGGCATCAAAAAGGATGTTCACAGGTGAGGTAATTTTTTTCTCAGTTTGCCGCAGAGTAGTTTTGGTGAGTAATACCTGAACAAGACAAAACGTATAGTTTTCAGCCCTATTCAAACATTAACTACAAGAGCATATTTCTTTAATTAATGTCTACCTTAGCATTTGTGGCTTTTGCTATGACTATAATTATTAGGCAAATATATGTCTGCCAAAGTCTTCAGCAACTGTCTGCAATGCTGTGTTTTGTTTTTGAGTCTGAAGATTTATTTGCCAACTTATATGCTTTAAAATTATTTAGAATTTTTCATAAAGCAATCTGAGCTTGCAGTGGTGCGACTACTCCATTGTTGTTTAGGTGAGTATCCATACAACAAGCTGAAATACATGATGGATCTATATATGAAATAAAAAAATAAAAGTTAAATTTTTTTTAAATTCACAAATTACTGGAAACTTTAAATTTGAACACTGAATTATAGGTTGTGGGTGTAATTCATTTAGTTGAACAAAAGGCTTCATGGAGGTATAACACAATTGTCAGCCATGTTTTGATGTATTGAACAGTTACTTAATTGAAAAGAAAAGAACCCAAAGTAATCTTAAATTAATTAAAACTTGAAATATTTTTATTTTTAAATTGTGGTAAATACACTTCAGAATCAAGTAATGTAGTTGAATAAAATCGTCAATTTAACAATTAAATGGTTTACAGTTTACAGACAGAACAAGATGGCGACTGTTTTCAAATTTACGCGGTACCAAGGAGAGGCCATATCGTCAATTAATTAAAGAAATCCAGCCATAAAGCTGTATAACAACGGATAAGCACGTAACTAATGGCAAGGTACTGTTTGTTTATAATATTTTAAGAGTTATATTTATAAATCTGTAATTTTTATTTCAGCAATCAAAGATTCCACCGTTGAATGAACACTTGCTCACTTGAAAAAGAATCTTTCGTATAATTTCTGACTAATTAGCAACAAATAAGCCTATTTTTTTTTTTTTTTTTTTCAAAAAGTATTTTCAACGTTGAAAGAAAAGCTCAGAGTCGGTTTGAAAATGTCTATATAATATGTATATGTGATATCCAAACGAATTCATAGTCTTACAATTCTGGCACACATTATTTAAGTTATTGTATTACTGAGGCAAAAAATATTGTATAAATTAACCTGAAATTATATTAGAAGTGTTTTACGATTTCCAGCTTAATTCTGTAATAGAGCTTTATAAATTATAATATATAGGGGTTGCGTTCAATGCTGTGTTAAAATCCATGCATGAATTTAAAAAGATTTTCATGCTTCATAATTGACTGGGAAATGTTTATCCAGTAATAATTCTCTTATTCAACCAAGAAAGTCTATTAGTATATATTTTTGCATTTATTCCAATGAGGACATTATTCATCAGCTTGATTAATGTATTGCTTGCAGTTTAAGAATGAGCTCTTTGGTCGATGTAATCTTGCTGCCTAAATGATTAGGTAAATGTTCCAGCACAAGAGATCATAAATTGAACTTCATAAGAATCTCTTTGTGATTGATTTATAATAGTAAATGAATGAATATGGCGGCTTTGCAGAAGGTCAGGCCTTTATGACTATAACAGCTTATATATGCAAGATAAATGTTCATGGCCACGATGTGATATGGTTTAAGAGAAGTAGCAAAGGAACTGATAAAGTTAGATCTCTTTCTTGAGCAACTTTTATACTTACTTTATGTTTTATTTAATTACAGCTGGGCTTAAAACTGTTTACAAAAAATTACTTGCTTTCTGATTAACCAAAAAGAAATTTGATAAAGATTGTAGTATGTGAGAGTTGTTAAGGGTGTAGCGGTACACACTGGTCACTATACAGTACCCATCACAATATTTTGTTAGCAATATGATATGGATCACTGTATCAAAATAAAATCCAAAACTGAAAACATAACCTTTACAATCTCAATTTACCAAAAACTGCTTCAGTATTACAACTGTTTAAGTAACATCTTGAAAGTTTGCCACAAACGTTACGAACGCTAGGGTCTAGTTTGATATGTGTTTGATTGTTATTATCATCCAGACTCTAGGGGGCAGCAATACAATTGTAAAACTCAGAGAATGAAACATTAAACAGAAGATGTCTTTGGTAAGAAAGTTATTTCTATACAATCTTTTACAATAGTCTTCATGTCTCTCATGTTGCTCAATCTCTCATACTGTGGTTTTTATGTAGCGTATTGGTGAATGTAGCTCCACGATGTGCTATACATGTGCTACTGAAACTTGAAAATGTCCAACCTCTAATTGGTTAATGATTGACTATAGCCAAACATTGCAGAATTACGTGGCACTGATGATAAATAGCCAGTAATCAAGAGGTTTCCCTGATGCAACTAGATGGCCTTTGATAACCACTGTGCCCATCCACTTTTCAGGAAATCCTTTGGAAAGTTATTATATTGCTTATATTCAGAAACAGAACAAGTGCAAAATTCCCTAAAATGCATATCCAAATGATAAGTAGGGTCATCCGTTTCGATTTTAATGCTGCAGTGCCGCTCAGAACCTCAGGGTGTCCTTATAGCCTTATAGTCAACCTTTCAGAACATCTATTAATGATTGGAGCTTAAATAGTTCATTTTTGCTTGAGTGACTCTCCTCATTAAGATGCAGGAGATGTGGCTGATGCTTGTTGACGGGAAACCTGTCAGCTTTGGTCTTCGTGCTTGGTAAGTTGTACATTAATGATTCCCAATCACACTCTTTGATGGAAATCACAACACACTTGTATAAAGGGACTTCAGAAGGTCACACCCATCTGGGGAAGTACACATATAAGGGAAAGTATGCACACATACACACGCACACTTCTGCAGGTGAGCATCAGATCCAGGTGTTTTAGCAGTTGAGGGTCACGCTCACCCTCCTCAAAGTCCATCAGAATGGGTGCTGATTATTTTGGATTCTCACTTCGTCAGAATGAGATCAAAAGGAATGTTACCATATATGTGAACAATCCGGCCGACATCTCAGTGATTGTGATTTATTTTCTTGTGGTTTTGGCGGTGGGAATATGGGTGAGTGAAAACCAGCACTTTCTCCACATAATGTGGTAGTTCTAATATTGACAAGCTTGTGAGCTGTTAACGTTGAGTCAATATTTACATTTTAAATGTCTTTGTAAGTAAATCAACATGTTAGTAATTTCTTTTTACTTAAAAACTTTTTACAACAATTAATGAGTGATTTTGCCAGTTTGCAATCTAGCGGCTGTTCTACAGCTCTGGCAACAGCATGTTTAGCATAGCTTAGCATAAATAATTGATTTTGATTAGACCAGAAGCATTTTGATTCATAAAATGTGATGAGATTCCTGTTTAAAACTTGAATGTTCTGTAGTTATATTGTGTACTAAAACCAACAATCAATTTGCTTTTCCATGGCTTCTCCAGTAGAGAACATGGTGCATGGCACACGGTATACCATGGGTTATGCGGTCAAAGCTAAGGGAGAGAATAAACAGACTAAAATGTTTTAATCAAATAAAGAATTGTTTAAAATTGGAATTGCTGGCAACAATCATAATTCAATCTTTGAGAAGAACCTTCTGTGGAAATAGTTTTTATTGACTTTGGCTGTGTGTTCGAGGTCATTGTCCTGCAGCAGAATACAATTTAGGCAAATTATACACCTCCTTGATAGTATTGCAAGATGGATGAGTATTTGCCTATACACTTTTCAGCTTTCAAATGCAGCCCAAAATGTTCAAGTAACCATGCTTAACCGTTGAACTGAGAACCGCAACAATCAAATATTTCGGATTTTGATTAATCGGTACAGACATTTTTAGCACCCCAATTCTGTGTTTTCTTGCATACTTGAGGTGCTTTCCATATCGGGGATGTTGCTTTTTGGCTCGATGGTAGACCTTGGTAGCAGAGTTTTGGCTGTTTAAATATTGATTTTATTTAGATTAGGTCATTTTTGTTTGATCATTTTGCAATTAATACATTTACAAAAACAGTCAGGCATTATTTATATTTCTGAAAGCATCCTTTGTTAACATAATTTTCCACACCTGCCTAAAACTTAGTAGTATAAGTTGCTTTAGATAAAAGCGGCTGGTAAATTTAAAATAGTTTTTTACTACTTTACAATTTACACTAATAAATGACCTTTGAAACTTGTTTTTTTTTGTGGCAATGCTTAAAAAAAACATTTTGACTACAACCCCCAGCTTCTTTTATTTTTTATTTTTTAAAAATTCTATGTATTAACCTGTTTGAAACCTACACATTATATTTGAAATCATAATTAAACAATAGGTGGGTCGTGTTGCTCCTACTTAATTCAAGACTGCGGGTATGATTGGCATGCAGAGTTTTCTAATGGTTAACCACATGATGTAGATATAGAAGAGTATTTTGATTGAAAATAGTTGAATCTGATGTAAACAGATTTATGTGTGCATAATAAAAGTGCTTTAACAAGACCTGACACAGCGAAACTGATTGCAAAAATAATAAAACACCGTTAACTTTGAACAATGAGCCAAAAAGTGGAGTGCATTTACAATATTTTCAACAGAAGTCTGGTTCTGCGCATACACATTGAAATTATTGACATTTTGACGTAATTTGTATTAAAAGTTTGATTAAAGGATAGTATTATAATGCATTTTTTTGTGGTCATGATTGAATGATTTCAATGATTGAAATTGAGGATGCTAACCTAAATTTTGAGATTTCACACAAAAGTTGTGTCTTATGAAAGTGAAATGTTCCAAGAGCTATGAAGGTGCAGAATTATATTGTTTTCTCTTCACAAAGGCAATGGTACGGACCAATCGAGCCACAGTTGGGGGCTTTTTCTTAGCTGGCAGAAGCATGGTGTGGTGGCCGGTGAGTAACGTAAAGTTTACTGTTCTCAAAATGCACAAATACGTTGATTATTCAACCCAGATCAGCCGATAATAATTCATGGTGAATGTCTATGGCCCTTATTATAATAACACAAGCAGTGATTCTATATTAGAATAGATGGAGCATAATAATGACTCCACCTGCTCCTCCATTTTATGATGCTATAATGTACTAATGCCAGATGTGCACCAACTGAAAGTACTGATATGCCTTGATGCCACTTTTATGAAGCTGTTATGTGTTAGTTAATGCCAAGTTATCACATTATATAGAAGATGTGAGTTGTTTTATGTGCAATTACAAAGTTCACTGTTGCAGTGATAATTGTTTAAATGACTCCGTTTGTGCAGAAGAAGCAGTTTTTATAGCTTATCATTACAGTGATTGCAATGACAGATATAGTCAAACAGTAGACAGAGTTAATCTGTTCTGAAGTAAGATACTTCACACACCGTTCCCACAATCTATGCAAATATTTAGTAGATGATTGATTAGTTTTAAACCCACACAGTGATCGATTGAAACTGTTTTCTTCCCTTCAGATAGGGGCCTCTCTCTTTGCAAGTAACATTGGGAGCGGTCATTTTGTGGGCATTGCAGGAACGGGAGCAGCTGCTGGGATCGCCATTGGAGGATTTGAGTGGAATGTATGTAAAAAATGTCTAAAAACAAGACTTTAAATATAAAAAAGTGATGATTTGAACATCCTGATGATTTCCAAACCATGTTGAGCTGTTGTCCAGCACAGAAAAAAGCAAAGGAAACCTAAAGAAATTTGGCTAAAGTTAATCAACTTGTGTTTTTATTACTCCCTAGCAACCAAACCGTTTACCCTAGCAATCAAATCTTTAGAACTATTTCTCAGCTTTGGAAAATAATTGGCACATGGGAGTTGGTTTATACAACTTGGAGTCAAAAAGGGAACATTATAATGTTACCAACTGCTTCATAGCAACAACACCGTTTACCTTAGCAACCAATTTGGCACATCTCTCTTGGGTTAGGAAAATCATAGTAACACTTGAGATGATTTACTTCTTGAGCATTTTAAACTGCACTTTGATGAGCCAACATTTTATAATTATAATTTATTCTTGAAGCATTCGCTGATTTTAATTCCCTCAAAAGAATCATGTGTATGAAAGAAATGTTTACCACTTTTGCAACATTTGCTAATCCTTTGTTACATGTTTTTTTGGGGGGAATTGTGGAAATCTTGGAGTGTCTTACTCTCTTAATCTATAGCTATAGACTTTTGAGGGCTACTCTAAGTTTTGGAGAGGAAAGCACCCAAAGTTTTTGAAACTAATTTATTCGGATAAGGCACTTTTTTTTTCAAAACTAAAAAAACATGCAGTTAGATTTCCCAAGTTCATCTCAAGTACACAATATGTATCCTAAAATAATAAAATTAATCCCTTCCATTAAGTATTTTTATGACTTCTCCACAGGCTCTTGTTGTTGTGATTATTCTGGGATGGCTCTTCGTCCCCATCTACATAAAGGCTGGGGTATGTGTATTGCCATCTTTGCTATGTTCTGTTGACGGCGTATTTAAACCCTCCACGAGTCCAGTTGATGGTCTTTCTCTGGTGATACCTGCAGGTGGTTACAATGCCAGAGTACCTGAAGAAACGATTTGGTGGCCAGCGCATCCGAATCTACCTCTCTGTACTCTCTCTGTGCCTCTATGTTTTCACCAAAATCTCTGTGAGTATTGGAGCTTCATTTTAAAAGTTTATTCTTGTGGGTCGAGCTCTGGTTTGTTTTGAGTAAACCGGTGCCCAATTGTCCTTTTCACTAACTAATCTTCAGTAAATGAAGATGAAAAAGAGATTCTTCCAAACACTGGCTCGCTCCTTCTCGCAACCTTTTTTTCAGAATAGTTTCTGCTAGTCGGTTGAACAGTTATTGCAACAGAGTATATCTTCTTCTTGTAATGCTCATGTTCATCTTAATGTCCATGTGTAATTTGGGTCACTTTGTCACCAACTCTAATAAATTCAGTTTTTTTTATATATATATAAAAAAAAAATTGAGCCCCGAAAAAATAACAGAAGCTTATTATTCCATCAACTCTGACAAACGATCAAGCACCTCTTGGTTCGTCTGTTATTACAAAGTGAAGTCAAGCTAACTGTATTTGAGATAACCCTCTTGTTTTGAAGCACCCAGTTCAAATAGTTGCATCACAGCATTATTGTTTTTCCTTCTCCGGTCAGGCGGACATGTTTGCGGGAGCCATCTTCATCAACCAGGCTCTGGGATTGAACATTTACCTGGCTGTCATTATCCTGCTGTTGATTACGGCTCTATATACAGTAACAGGTAAGTTGGCAGAGGTCCCGTACAGGTTACTTTGATGCATTGTACAGAATAGTTGCATATTTTAATGGTATATTACTTGACTTTTCAAAGTTAATTTAAGTTTTAGTGCGCAGGTCTGATTTTAAAGAAGTAAGAACTGCGAGATTCAATGATGAGTGGCTTTTAAATTTGAAAACTTGTAATTAGCATGTAAGAATAGTATAACATTTAGCCCAATTAAACTGTTATAAATGTTGCCAATTAATGTTGAAATCTTCGAAATTTTAAAGAGATTAATCAATCAATCAATCAATGATGATTAAAGCTAAGCTATATCAAAATTATTCCATCTGATGATAAAGAATATGAATATATATGTTTATTTGCATGTTTATGCAATTTATAATATAATTAAAAATATGTACCGGCATATAGCTAGAATAACTACTTTTTTTTTTTTTTAAAGTTTATTATTTAGAATGCTTTATTTTTGTTTTTCTCCAGTGGAGAGGAAGGCAGAACACTTCAAATTTTTATTCACATTTGATGATGTGCGCAGTGATGACATAACATTTTAATTTATGATACCAGCAGTAGTTCTTAACCCCTAATACAAATCAATATTATTTTCTTCTCTTTAACCCCTTCCAACCTCCTAGTTTATGTCAATGGACCTTCATTTTTTTTTATTTCTGGCAATTTAAAACCTATTTCTTATGCATCTGGTAAAATGTTAGGAAAGCTATGCATTTGAATGAGGCGATGTGGAAACACAATGCCCCTAAAGCACAAATGGCAGAAACATTTTTAATTGCTTTTTTCACATTTATCAATTAACTCTGATAACATTATACCAAGAAGATGTCGTTGAAACCCATTTCCTCTGCAGGTGGTCTAGCTGCAGTCATCTACACAGACACGCTGCAGACCATCATCATGGTAATTGGATCATTCATCCTCATGGGATTTGGTATGTTTGTTACTCATAATACCTAAAAACCTTTTATCCTTTGATTCTTATTTCAACATCAGCTGATTTCTTGCAGCATTTAATGAGGTTGGGGGATATGAGAACTTCAAGGACCGCTATATGACTGCCATCCCATCAGTAATCGGCCCAAACATCAGTGAATCCTGTTACACCCCTCGTGCAGACTCGTTCCATATCTTCCGAGACCCCATCTCTGGTGACTTACCCTGGCCTGGACTCATCTTTGGGCTGACAATCCAAGCCGGCTGGTACTGGTGCACCGATCAGGTATCAACCTATTTGTAATATTTGAAAAATACTCTTTTAACAGAGAAAACATCATTTTGACAATGGTAACATAAGGATTTGAACAGCATACCCATTTAAAAAGATATGCATCTGTAGACTTCACACACTAGAGTTGATTTATTTGGTTCTTTTTTCTGGAAGAACAGGGAATGTCTTGTCATAGAATCATAATGATGATGTGTCACTCATTTTACCATAGCAACCAAACAGCATACCCTAGCAACCATTTGAGTTCACACACTAGACTTGTTTTCGAATTAAAACCACTTTTTATCTTGAGCTTTTCTGATAGAACAGAGAATGTCTTGTTTTAGTCTAAGCTCAAACAGATGTACCCTTAGTTAGAGCCTGGTCATGTGATAAGATACACAGACAGCTGCAGATATAGACTCGGTGCATTAGCAAGACTCAAGACTTATCTGTTTCTGACTCCTATGTTTGCTTGCCCTACTTTGGTAATTTAGTGTTTAGTTTAATAGAAATATAAGAGCTTTAAAAAAACAAATGGCAAATGCTACATGTACTTATTGATCATTTTGTCAGGAATGCAAAGGAATAAAAAACAGAATAATTAATGTGTTTAGGTCATAAAGCAAGCATTATCTATTTCATTTGTTATTTGTAAAAAAAATTACATTTCAAGAAAACCCAGTGCAACAAAATTATGCGAACTAGAGTTCTTTAGGCTTTAACTGCAGTCTTGTGCACACTGAACACATCCTTTGCTGGTTTCAGGTGATTGTGCAGCGCTGTCTGTCTGCAAAGAATCTGTCTCATGTCAAGGCTGGCTGTATTCTTTGTGGTTATCTCAAACTCCTGCCCATGTTCCTCATGGTTTTTCCAGGCATGATCAGCCGAGTACTGTACCCAGGTGAGTAACACTTCTGCTCTCAGAATCTAGAAGAAAGTTTACTGAGATAGAACAGGAAATACATCACAAATAGGAAATACATCATAACAGGAAGTTATAAGTTGCTTAAATATAGTAGATCCTGAGGAAGACACAGAGCTGGCAGGTGGCTCTCCCAGGATCTCCCTTTCCCCCTCCAACCATTTTCTTTGTTTTAAAAATGTTTAGCTGTTAGCATTGTTAATGTTTAAGCTAAATTATGCTGCGTTTTCTGTTAAATATTCTTAAACCTTGCTTCCAGAGTCTTCTTACTTGGGGTTTAAATTTATATTCTAGAACAATTCTAAACAGATTCATCTCACATTTATCTCTTACTTAAAAATATTATTTTGTAGAGCTTCTGCAATATTTTCTAAAGCTATGAATTAATAAGGTAACTAAAGAAAAAAAGAGCGCAATAACGCATCAATATTAATATTTTTAAAATTAATATTCTGAAATTAATCATGCAACAATCATTTATCATAATAATAGAAATGGCACAAACAAAAATCTAAATTTCAGTATAAATAACATTTGAAATGTAGTTAATACAGAATTTTGTTTCACTAAAACTCACAATACTGCTGTTAATTACAATTAATCGTAATATATTAGTTAATGTACCATTTTATGAGTTAAAACGATTTAGTGCATTTGCTGCTACTGTGTGTGTTTTGTTTATGTTAGATGTGGTTGCTTGTGTGGATCCAGACGAGTGCTATGCCTTCTGTGAAGCCAGTGTGGGCTGCAGTAACATTGCTTACCCTAAACTGGTGGTGGACCTGATGCCAGATGGTAAGACCAGTCATGACATTTCCATCTCAGAACCAGACTGCTACGACTGATCAATGTTCATGGGTGCAGGTCTCAGAGGGTTGATGCTGTCCGTCATGCTGGCCTCTCTCATGAGTTCCCTCACGTCTATCTTCAACAGCGCCAGCACACTATTCACCATGGACATCTACACAAAGATCCGGCCCAAAGCCAAAGAGAAGGAGCTGATGATTGCTGGGAGGTGTGTGTTTGTTTGGATGTTCAGGGTGTAACAGGGGCGTTTGAACACTGTGTGTTTGGGTGCAGGTTGTTCATGCTGCTGTTGATTGGTATCAGTATTGCATGGATCCCTATCGTCCAGACCGCTCAGAGTGGTCAACTCTTTGACTACATACAGTCAATAACCAGTTATCTGGCTCCGCCCATTGCCGCCGTCTTCACTCTCGCCATCTTCTGCAAAAGAGTCAATGAACCTGTGAGTTCACCCCATTACTGCTTACAATTAATTTGTGTTCAAATGCATTCGATGTACATGTGACGCTGAAATTGCAATTTGTTATCTATTTATGTGATGTGTAACAGAAAGACAATTTTATAAAACCAACATTGTAACGTTTGTGATATATCTAAATAGAAATAAAGCTGCAAGCAGTGATTAAAGGGCTCTCGCACCTCCAGTGCTATCATCTTTCGATGACTGCCATGCGCACACAGTTTATTGAAGTCATAAAGCTTCCAATTTAACATCCCACAGATGAAGTTTGGAGCTGAACAGACACATTCTCTAAGAAGAGTTCATTATAGTACCTGGAAAATAAAATAAAATAAAATGTAAAATAACTTAGTTACTTAACTGTTGGTTTTGGAATCCCGTTCCAATTGACTTTTTGGTATGTCTGGGGCCCCCTACAGGTTCCATACTTGTCCTTCAAACACAGTCGGAAATAGCAATATTAAACAGCAGAAAATGAAATATTCCATATTGCCTCTAGGTGGCACTTTAACTATCATTTCAGGTTGCTGTTTAGATTCAGACATGGACTCTTAACATGCATGCCACATTTGAGCCCGGTCGGACATTGTATGGCTGAGTTATGAACAACTTCCTGTTTAAGGTAAAATTTTGAATTTCGACAGTCACCATGCGCATATAGTTTAACGAAGTCAAACAAGCTTCGGAAGTTTCGGAAATTAACAGATAAAATCTTTAGAAGGAACACAAAGAAATGTTTGTATGTTTTTTGTGAAATTCCCGTCGATTTTGGCAATCCATGTTACTAATATTCACGTACCGTACACGTGTGTGCCAAATTTCATTTGCATAAGAGAAACTGTTAGCGCACCATAATCTGAAATATGTAAGGTGGCACTAGAGAACCATTTTACCACACCCAATTTTCAAACCCCAATCAGATATACATTTTCACCAGTTCTGACATAAATTTAAATTCTGAGCAAATACAATAGAGTTCTACCTGTTTTTTGTGATCGAACACTAATAAATGAATAACCAAGAATTATAAGCCTTCTGATTTTAAGTCAATAATAACAGCCTATTCTTTCTAAGCCTTTTTCTCAAATGTGTTGGTCTTCTGGCATAAATGCAAAAACTAATAATAAGAATAAAAACTGTATTCAGAGCACATTTAAACATGATAATTTCCCTTGAAATAGGAGTCTGCCTTCAGGAATATTGACCCTATTCATTGTACTTCTTTGCAGGGAGCATTTTACGGCCTGTGTATTGGTTTGTTGGTGGGACTGGCACGAATGATTACAGAGTTTGCCTATGGCACGGGCAGCTGTGTGAGTCCCAGTAACTGTCCCACCATCATCTGTGGTGTGCACTACCTCTATTTCGCCCTCATCCTCTACAGCTTGTCCTGTATATTGATCCTGGCCATCTCTCTCATGACCAAACCCATCGAAGACAAACACGTAAGCTCTTCTTCTGACCGCACACATCTGGAATAAAGCAAAGTATCAGTTTAATATGCAGATTTTTTATCCGACCTGATATTTTACCACACCGTTGTCTTTAAACCAGCATATGTTATCATAGGTACACTTTGAGGAATTTTGTAGGATTATAGTCAGGTTTATGGTCAAGCAATTCAATCAAACAGATGTAGGAGGCTTACTCTATCAACCTCACTCAACTGTCTTGTCATAGCAAGATTGAGCACAGCAACAATACACAGGGCATCAACAGGGTCTCTCCAAGACAAAGATTTCAAAGCAGACTGGGGCAACTTAGCTATCATAGCTACATTGGTCAACCAATGAAAAGTGTTTTTAGTGAAGATTTGCAGACAAAAAAATATACCTGTTGCTGACTGTTTGACAGACTTCTGAGGATTAAAACCAAGCGCTCATTTCTTGTGGTCTGTCACAGAATGTATTTTAATTTTTGTGGATGCTTGTTTTATAGCTTTACAGACTGTGTTGGAGCCTGAGGAACAACACAGAGGAGAGAATTGACCTGGAGGTGGACGATTGGACGGACGATCAGGACTCGAGCTCTATGGACACAGATGGTACATCTGCATATTTCAACAAATAGAAACAAATGACCCTGTGACACACCCACTTATTTTACTCTGATGTTTCCATTTGTGTGTGTGCTGTAGAAATGACACGGCTCATTTAACAGGCAGCCAATGTGGCGGTTAGAACACAGCTAAATAATAAAGTTGACGTTTTAATTTTTCTTACAGAAATGCGTAAGGAACCAGGCTGTTGCAAGAAGGCCTACAACTGGTTTTGTGGTTTTGATCAAAGCAATGCTCCTAAACTGACCAAAGAACAGGAGGCCGAGATGAATAGGAAGCTCACTGACACTACAGAGAAACCTCTCTGGAGAAATGTGGTCAATGCCAACGCCGTCATCCTCCTCACTGTCTGCGTCTTCTTCCATGGTTTCTTTGGTTAAACAAAGAGTATATCAGACCTCTTTCTGTGCATAGAAGTCAGCAACACCATATTAAATGTGATTAATCTGATTGTTAGAGGTTTCAAAGATTTCCATGTAGAAGAAAAACATTTTAACTCTGAATTAGTGTTTTTTTATAGCACTTAAGCAACCAGAGCTAGACATTAATAACAGATCTATTGTGAATTCACTGTTTACTCATTCAAAACTGTTATTTCACCTATTTCAGCTTATGATCAAATGTATCTTTGTTAAACCTTACACATACTCTATGCATGTGGTCAGTGAATGGAAAATGTATTTTACAATATTCAAAGTTGTCCATGTATCATGCACTATTTAATATATTCGATGTTTGCTGTTGTTACGCTAAAGCAAGTGACAGTACTTTGTACAGTATATATTTATTAACATGCACACGTTTAAGAAATAATTATAAACATGCATATTTTTCAAAACATCCTACACTGAGATCACATGACGTGAGCAAAAGTTAATCAATAATTTTAGATTCTTTCAAACCTTAAATCAAAGTCCAACGCCATCATGAGACAACAATGAGTGATTTATTAGCGTGATTAAATGACCAGTTCGTCGAAGGAAAAATGCACAGATTTACATTTGCTTCTTGGTACAGCAAAGTTTTCTTGTATAAAAATGTATTCATTTAAAAAAACATTTAGAAGAAATTCTATTAAACATACATAAAACATTTAGGTTGTTTGCACGTGAATTCATAAATTGGTTTTGAATCAAATATAATTTTATGCTTTTAACAGTGATTGATGAAGAAAATGGTGAAGTTGCCTGCTGTAGCAGGGGATGAATGCTTTAAAAAATTAAGTTTAATCGCTAATTTTCAACATGAAAATCTAAAAATCTTAAAACTCCAATTTGCTTAGAAATATTACTTGAGTTGAAACTCTTTCGGTCCATGACTAGGTTTCAATCTACATTCGATCTTCATCATTAGCATTTTTTTGTGTTCTATTTACACACACAAAAATCTGAAATATTTTGATTATCGCTTTGCACAAAGAGCATAATTATTCAGTCACCTGATATTTAATTTCCTTTGAAGTATGTAAATTGTTGGTATTTTACATTGATTTACTGCTTTTAAGTTAGGTGAGATGCCTTTTTGGTCATCTGGCCCTTACACAGCATTAAAATGTGTTTGGGGTCATTGTCCTGTTGGGAAAATAAATTATTGTACAATTGAACGCTATCTTCTGTAGAAGACATGCTTGTTCATTGTGTTACAAGTTACCAACAAAGCACCTTTCAAACTTTGCCTTCCTCTATGCAAGTCAACCGTGGCGCTGGGTGCAAAATGATTTCCATCCAAAACAAGTCAAATTGTTTTAAATCTTTAAAAAATATTATCTATACAGTGAACAAATTTAATTTTTTTTGTCAAGTTTATTTTCGTGTGGCTCACGATGGCTCAATTTTTCTCCTGACAAAACTTGGCGGGGCCATGTGATTGACAGGGCTGACTGACTGCTGTAATCACGTCGCGAGAAAGATAATTTACAATGACAACAGTGAAATTCAAGGAAGTCATTCTCAAATTCTTGTTTATATTACAAAATACGTCAGTTGTAAGTTATAACTGGCAGCGTGTGATGGGGGTGTGTCACGACGGTTCCATCTTTAACAGGAAGTCGCGTGTGCGCATGTGCGCCTGTCAACGGCAGCGTCCTCGTTAATAATATAATGAATTCAAATTTATTCTGTACTAAATCTAAAATATTTTGGCTCCCTGTTCTCAAGTTGAACCTTTTGTGTGTTTAGAAGGTTAGTAACTATCTGTGGCTGTGTTCTGTGTGTATAATGAACCTAAAAAGTGTTATAAATTATTTAAAGAGACTAACTGAGACTTCTGGGTCATTCATACAAGATAGTAAATAGAGTAAAACGCTCAAACTTTTTTAGAAATAAGGCCAGTTTCCCCAAAGTCGGATGAATTTAGTGACGTGAAAGCTGCATTTGTTTAGCAGTAGTCGAGCTGCAGGGGGAGCAAGGCCATGCTGGAGCTGCCACGCATCTGTCGCTCTGACAGAAAAAGCCTCTGTGTGAGGAGGGATTTTAATCCCTGGACCCATACACATCTCTTTAAACTACCAACTGTGTGTGCTTGCTTAGAAATGAATGAAACCTCAGTATTCAGTTTGAGGTGAGTTTTTACGTGGACGCTAAAACTGACTGTATCGATCTGTTTTTTTTCCTCCTTAAAATGTGAATATATGTTTGCCTCCAAATATTGATACAAAGCTGAAGAAATGTACATTATCAGTCAATTATTGAATCAGTTCCATCCAAAAACAGGATAATGACCCGAATGAGTCATTTGAAGGCTAAAAAGTCAACATGGATTCAAACTGGAATTGAGTGGGCAGCCCCTGTACCTGACTCCATTGAACCGTTGAGGAGCATCTAGACCTTGTGGTGTGGTGTGGTGTGGAGGGAGACTCCATCTACTGACGTCCTTGGAAACATGAGGTATTCTGCCACACTGTTACGGTTTCATGTACTTTTTTTTATTGAAGTGAAGTTAGAAATGTACAAAAATTCCACGTGTTGCTACTTCCTTATTGCCATTTTGGTCATGTGACTTAGTAATGAGTCACTCGTGAATGGTTAAGTTGAAACTCCCACTTTTAGACCCGAGCCTACCTTAATAGATATTTTTATTGTTATTATTTGAGGAGTCTGTGTGTGCAGTATTGTGTGAAAAAAATGCTGTACAGGGGTAATATTTCCAAAATGGACTCCTCAATGAACATAATGCAATTTGAACCAAATCAATGTCTAGCCTTAAACTGTACCAGTTCTTCTAGATTCACTTGCTGGTAGCTTACTTGGATAACCAACCACAGATCTTCTGTGGATGTAGCTTTCTCATATCTTCTGCATGTATTTCTCAGAATCCTGACATCATCTTCCACCCCATTTGCTGAATTGCACCCTCAAACTTTCAATTAACCTCCAGCATGCGTCCTTGTTGACTGTTGCTAGCTACGAGGTCTTTCTCACCTTGGTAGCAGATTTTGGCTGTTCATCATTGATCTTGAAATAATTATTTATCTCTGATGTTTGGGGTCATTGTCCTGCTGCAAATTTGTAATAAATTTGGGGCAGATAAAACGCCTCCATTACCACAACTTCAACTCCACCTTGGTTGCAGATTTTGGATGTTGATCACTAGGTTTTACGCCTCCTACACAGGTTTCAGTTCTTGACCGGGGTGCACCTGTTTGGTATCACTGTGTGACAATTACACTTGACTATAATCCTACAAAGTCCCTGACTGTGTGTGTGTGTGTGTTTTTTTTTAATTGATGCTGTTTTGATGGCAAAATATAGAATTTCTGTTTTATCTTCATTATTTATTTCTGAAAACGTCTCTTGTTTACAGCATTTTTTTGCACAGTACTGTTTACCTATTTTATATGGAGTTTATGCAATCACCCCACACTTTTTTTTAGTGCCAATTTTTTTAATATTCTATCAAATATTATGTAATAGACAGAGAAAACACTCTTTATATGTTCTGTATATATTTTACAAGTTAATTTAGTTTTAACCTGGAATACCAATCTGTGATTGTCTGGCACCAACACCCTAGCAACTATTAACAGCCTAGCAACCACAACTATGAATAACATTTGTGTATCTGCACATGGTTGTAGATTTGGATCATTTATAAGTCAGCGCAAGGGCATGAGCAAAGCTGAAACTGGTGAAAATCTCTCGGTGTTACATAACCCAATCCCCAGCATCCTTCATGCTCTTCCCACTCCACTCAGAGGAGCACCAAAAGTGCATCACATTTCATCACCCGTTATTTATATTGGACATTGCTAAATGTCAAAAACGACCAATCGGAATTGAGCCAGAATGATCTCGAACTGACACAATGACAACACAAAAGCATTCATGAGTGTGTGTGTGCGCGAGTGTGTGTGTGTATCTGCATGCTGTTTGAGTCAGATACTCAGAGTAAAACAAAAGAGATGGATGGAGAATGAGAGAAAGAGAGCTTACTGACAGAAGGGGAGGAGTTGGGATCTCTGATTGGCTGGTGGATCTTCTGGTGAAAACGTGATGCTGCCTGCAGAGGCACTGCAGCAGAGAGAGAGAGAGAGACTGAGGAGGAGGAGTGGAGATACTCACGGTAGCATGTACTTGTGAGTCAGAGAGAGAGAGAGAGCAGGCGTGTTTTAGTGTTTGCTCTTGGAGAGGAGAGAGAGGAAGAAAGAAAGATAAATGGCCTCTCTGAAAGATCCTGCACAGAAATAGCAAATAGGTGTGAATTCTTAGCAAGAAGAGCTTGAGAAGGTGCAAACGGAGGAGATAGGACAATGAGTGAATGAGCATCACTGGACCACAAGAACACCTCGTGGAGGAGAAGAAGAGGACGCTGCTGTGTGACGCATCTCATCCTCCATCTTCTCAACCATCCGTCCGCTAGTGGTGGAAGTCGTTACTCTGAGCAACAGGAGCATCTGATGGATGAGAGGATGCAGCGAGCCTGACTTCTCAGCAGGAACTTTGTGTCCCCGTATGAGAACCACGCCATAATCTGATGAATGGACCAAATCCAGAGGGGAAATATGGACTAGTGGCGATACACAGGTATGTGTCCTTCAGATTGTGTGTGCTGTAGTGCATAGCATTTCATAATGGGTTTGTGAACTTTTAAGACTTATTTCTATGTCACAACATTCCCTTGCTCTGGAAGCCATCACTTGGAAGCTATTCGTAAAGAATGCTATTTTACCGGGGGCTGAAAATGTTTATAAACGTACATAAAAAAAAAAGATCACCTCCATTTTCACATAAATATTATTCATTCTGTTATTTATAGCAATAACAGTTTACAATTTCTATAGCAGTTCATCAGTCGGTCAAGTTTCATTTTTATTTACATGATTAACGGTTGTTTCTTTTTAACACACAATATGTATTTGGACACAATTAACTGTAAAAAATAAAAAAAATATATATATATATATATATATATATATATTTATATATTAGTTAGATTTAATGTGTTTATATTTGTTTAAATATATTTATTAAAAATATATAATATATATATGGTCGTGTTAGATTTAATGTCTTAAAATTTTATTACATTTATAAAAATGTTTGCATTTAAATAAATCTCTGCACTTCCATATTAAGTTATTTATTACACATATGGATATTACAAGCGATATTTATTTCATGTATTTAAAAATTTTGTGTGTGATTTAAACATTATTCAAATCTATTTTTGAAACATGAATGTGTTAACAATGTAAATATTTACGTTTTTAAAATTTAACTAGCTTGAAAATATTACTCTGTTGTCATTTCTGCGTTATCCGAGGTTGTCGAATCTCATATTTCTTCATTTTGCGGACCACATCCTCACACAGGACGTGGGCTTCTGTTTTTGTGTTTCATTCAGGCTCCGTTCACGATACCAAAACAAACACAGACACACATTATCTGATTGCACAGTGCTCCACACACACTACTCGTCATGTGTGTTTAAGACAGAGAAGGACCTGTGCTTGAAACTGTGTGTTGCATGCACAGACGCTGCAGTTCGGGTGCTGCGCATGCTGCTCTGGTTGCATAACAGCCCTGCTGGCGCACCCTCCCACAACACTGCACTAAAAACTGCTAACACAGATGAACACATGCATCCCCTGAATGCAAATAGGAGCTGAAAAAAAAACTTTCAATATCCGAAAGCCCTGGTTTCTTTCAGGACTGTACATTCAGCCCATGTCTGAATGAGGATTCAGCAATCAATACTGTCTGTCGATATCTCAAAGGAGATGGCAGATAAATCTCCGTCTGAGCACCTGAGGTCATGCAAGCCTCAGCCAAAAACAATGGCTTTGCTATGGTGAACGGTATTGGCTCTTGGTGGTGCGACCTGCAATAGCAGTGTATTTCTAAGGCTGCAGTGTATTCAGTTATGCATTTACATTAATAGTTTGATTTAATAGACATTTCTCCAAATGTACAATGGGCTCCAGTAGTCCTATAGGTTTCTGTAGAGATTTGTAAATAGTCATTTCCTTCCTGGCTGTGTATCGCCACTGGACGGATAATATGAGTGGAGCAGAGATGGCTTAACCAACACCTAAGGCCATCTGCTCATTGATGGTCTATGGCCATAATTCAGTAAAATAAACCTCACCTCATCAGGAAAGCAAACCATTTATAAACATGCTTTTATCTGCTGTACAGGCGGGCACTTTAACAGGGAGAGTCTGTGGGGCGGCCACAAGTGGTCAGTCAATATATTGCAGTCTCGGTCATGTCAATTACCGTAATACTAATTTAGTATTTAGTTTTTCATGCATTAGCAAATTCACAGCGTTAAATGAACACTACTGGTGTTAATGGCCTGGATATATATGAACACTGCCTCAGAGTTAATAGTTTTTGTTTTTTTTTGCATTTGTATCTTGCTTTATTCATTTTATCTCTGTTTTTCACGTACTTTTGACGCGTGTTTTACTTGTTCTCTGTACAGTGCTTTTGGAAGCCAGTTTGAAAGGCGTTTTTTTAAATTATTGTTTATTTATTTATTTTTTTTCTTATATTAATAGCAGTGACTCTGAAACTAAAGTTAGTCAAACAGCACCTTATTGTTGTAGCGTCTTAGCTGCGCAAATTGTAAATGCTGGAGAGAGACAGGGAGGAAAGGGAGTGGTCTACTTCCTGTGTCTCTCCTTGAATGCTCCCCTCGGTACAGAACAAATTCAAGTTCCTGTTATGTCAGGTGACCTCTTTCTGCTTCAGGGGAGTTAAAATACTGAATAAAGATTTAGCAATACTACTATTAAGTGGAATGATTTAAAATTTGTCTCAATGAATTGCACATTAAAATGGGTTTTTGTTTATGTACATCTACACCACTAGCAGTGTGGATTTAACACTGTGAAGGAGTACTTTTATTCTATCGAGACATTCTAACAAGTGAATCTGTTTTGAGAGTCGTATTAATTAAGATTGCATGGGGATGAATATCATTAGAGCAGAAATGAGGAATTCCATTGATTTGGTTTCCTTTGTTTGACCAATGATCCATCCACTGTCTGTTGTTTCTAAAATGATCTCTCCAAAGATCTTTGTTGGTATTGAACCATCCCTTGCAGTTGTCTGATGGTAATGGCTTGTTTACATTCCTTGCTAATGCTAACCTTTAGAAGCTAATGCACCTAGCCCCTTGCCCTTTCTAAGACCAGTTTCTGACAGTCAGTACTGCTCTTTTGACATATCCAGTGAAAAGCACCCCGTCAACACAGAACACGGAAACAATCAGTCTCTCTGCTGAATGAACTGTGGGTAAAATGGCTGACGCCTGCTCTGAATGACAGCCACTGAATTATTAAACGCAGCCTCCTCCTTCTCTTCCTCTTCGCTACAGCAGGCACTACCAGCATCTCGCTAAACGCCAACAATCATTTCATTTCACTAATACCATACTTTGCAGCAAAGAAAATGGTTTTATTTTCTAAATTCCAAAATCTTTACTTGAACGCCTTCCTGCTGTCATCACTTACACATTTTTAACACAAAATATACAGATATTTTTTCCCTTTTGTGTTAATGTGCTAATATATACATACATTAATGAACAACCACAGGTCTAACCTTAACAATCATCTCCATCCAATGTCAACCTCTTGAAAATAATGTTCAGAAGTTTTTGACATTGCTAACCTATGACAAATGAAAAAAGTGTGTGTGGATAGATAGCTAGATAGCGGGTTTACCAATACATCATGGGACAATATAGAGCAATTAAAATTTCTGAGATTACATCTAGGAGCTGAAGAGCTCTTCGAGCGATTGTGCTTCTAGTCACTTCTGCAACTTCTTTACCTCGTCGTTTTGTTTCATATTTACCACAAGAAAATTACCCTTTCAAATGAGAACATTCTAAAAATAGTGAACTCAACTCCCTTAGATTACAAACGATGACTTAATGCAGTCTTTAGTGCTGCCCCTAGTGAATGGATGATAGTAAATGCCCTAATAATTCTCAATTAAAACTGGACTCTGTCCTTAGCTTTGCGGTCTCAAAACTTTGCGGTCATTTCAATCTTTCCCTTTTTTTCTTGAAAAAAAAAATGGTTAAAGAAGTGTTGTGAAGTATTGTGATATATTTTTGATCATATTGTGAGCAGTCTACCCCTAATATGTATTATTTATAGTATTCTCTAAAAAGTAATTGCACAAGCTCGATTCGGCATATTTTATTGCTGCTTATGGCAGGAATCGTCTGGGATTGTCATCGTCTAAGAATCAATACAAATGGTGTCCTCACAGTTTGGTGTTTTGTGCCCCATGGCCAGGTCGTCATTGATAGAGAGGGAGAGAGACGGGCAGTTGGGCGGGAGAGATGTGCTTGTGGAATGTGCTGGCTGGTACCTGCGTGTTTTGTTGTGGTGAGAGTGTATTTGTGGGAGTACGAGGAAAGGAATGCTCTGGATACTGGGAGGATTGTGCGCTCATCTCTTTCGTTTTGGTGTTTTCTACTTGCAGTTTGATGGCAAAGATTGCTGGCTTCTTTAAAATCACGGAAAAAAATTTTTTATAACCAGCTATATCTGCATACTAATACTGTGGACATTATCATGAGTCATCAAGGGATACTGCTATCTAGCATTTGGTTATTTCAAATAGAAAAACCTTCGATTCAATCTGTCTCCAAACTCCATCAGACGTACAAAATCTTAAATTGTGAAGGTTTTTTTTTTTTTACTTTTTTAAACAATGTGTGAGCAGTGGCTATCGAATGTTGAAAGTTTGCCACAAACAGGAAGTTGTTAATGAGTCAGCCATTCCGATCATCTGATGTTTAAACTTGGCCTGTGTGGTTAGTCCTGAAAAAAAAAACTTTACAGCAACCTAAAGTGTCAGTTATAGCACCACCTAGTGCCAATATGGAATATGTTTCAGGCTGTGTTCGAAGGACACCAATGTGCAACCAAAACGAGTTTCCAAAACCAACAGGAAGTCGTTTATTTAGCATTTTGTCGGGAAAAAAATTTTAAAATTGAGTAAATTTCTTGACCAGGTACTTTTAGAAACTCCACCCACATGTGATCACCATCAAACTCTGGCTGTCACATCGAAAGGCCACTGCAATGGTTCATTGCTAAGCTTTTCTGACTTCGTTGAATAGTTTGTGGAGTCCTGCACACTGAAAATGATTTGGTTGTACTCCCTAATCCAAAGCGGAATCCTGTTTAGCATGTACGTGATTCAAAGTTCAGTGGGTTTCGGGAGGTTACTTGAGGAAATGCCCAATCTGGCACTGTATGCTGGGATCTGTAGTTGTTTCTGACCATTTAAATAGGAACTAAATGAAACTAAAAAATGCCTCTTAAAAGATCTTAAGTACTGTGTTTCCATTGACCGCATTTCTTTTACCAGGGAAGGGTTTGCAATGTTGAATATTACGTTTGTAGTGTCATAGTCATGAACCAATCCGCTTTCTAAGCAGCAATTACATTTAAATTAATATGTCTGAGTTTCATTTAACAATTTATAATCTTAGCTTTGAACTAAGATAAGAGATGAAAGTATTCTTAACAATAAGATAAGAGTAAATACATGTACAGTATGTGTTTTTATCAAGGTGGTGCCAGAAGGTTCCGGAATGTGATGTCTCGACCGTATGATAAGATGAACTTCAGAATGTTGTTGACTCACACCCCGGGGTGACCTTTTTGGGATCAAATATTTGTTTTTGAGGTTTTAAAGGGGAAACATACACGAATATTATTGGTTATCCTGCTTTGTTTTAATGCAGTATATATTGCAGGGTTTCAAATTTCCAAACAATTGAATTTATAAAGCAATCCTTCTATAAAACCAATCTGGGGATTTCTGTCTGGAATTTTCCTTGTCTCGTTCAAAAGCTGCTCCTATCCAAATTCACTGTTCTGGAATCATAAAAGTGATCTCAGTTTAGAAATAGACACTTTGACATTTTATGTGCTAAAAATAACCCTCCTTTACAAATTTATCTAGTTTTAAAAGTGCACATATCCGAATTTATATTGTGTTGTTACATAAAAGTTTATTAATCACTCACTTTATTAATCACTGGGAAAAAAATGTAATTTTGTTTTGCGTGATTTATACATAGAAAAATATATTTTAAAGGTTTACCTGTACTCAAGCGCAAAGTGTCAATTTTACAAAATATAGCTACAAAAATGATTTAATTCACTTTTACTTCATAGCAAATTATATATTGACAAGATAATGACGAAATTGAATTAAATGACTAAACTCATCTCCAGTAAGCAGGGAGTTTCCGCTTTAAAATGACTTCATAAATCTTGTTTTGCAGGATTTAGAAGTTTAGAAACACCATAAAAGGTAATATAGATGTGCATGAAGAAATGAGCGCTTATAAAAATACACATGACACCATTTTATCTGTGGATACTCGACTTGTAGGCTCTATTTATGATGGCAAGATTCATCAGGATTGATAATCTTCAAAAGTAGCCA
The DNA here is from genome assembly GCA_007224835.1 of Danionella cerebrum. Classification (NCBI taxonomy): domain Eukaryota; kingdom Metazoa; phylum Chordata; class Actinopteri; order Cypriniformes; family Danionidae; genus Danionella; species Danionella cerebrum. The sequence continues at coordinate 126,221 of SRMA01026936.1, read as the reverse complement.
AAGCTACTAATGTCAGAAACTATTTACATGACCTTATCTCCCGCTATGGTGTTTATATTCCAATTCATTTGTAACCATATTATTGAGACTAATGTCAGTGATTTATTTTTTTTTTCTCCCTCCTCTCTGCTTCTCTTCATCATGTTTTGTGCTGACAGTGGAAAGCACTCCTGATTCCATTAAGTGCCAAAGCACAGGGCAGCAGACAGCCTGTTTTAATACCATCGCTCCTTATATAACAACCTCTGGGCTTGTCTTATCAAATATAAATCCTGTGCTTGATGTGAGCAGAGAGCAGCCAGACTATGTTTGCTCCTGACAAACAAACAAATGGCTATCCCGCATGTCTGCTGGAGTATCAAGTCTATTGACCTTATTTTGAATTTTATTCTTATTTAGAAGTTCCTTGGTGCAAGCCCTTTCTGCCCTTAACAGGATTATATAATAATAATAATAATAATAATAATAATAATAATCAGTTCTGGCTATACTTTATAAAATCAGTCATGGGATATAAAAAATAAATAAATATACAGATAAAACGACAATCATTTGTTTACACTTAGAAATCTGAGACCTTTTTAAGCGTTTCTTACTATAAAATTGGCATATATATCATTTATATATATAATTTTTTTTAATACAACCCAGGTTTTTTGGACTTTTCAATTTTGTCATTATTAAATATATTATTTTTTTTTTTTTTTGAGAAGGAACATTGTTTGTTTATAATACCCCCAAAAAAGCAAAGACAAGCTCAAAACCAGGCAATCCTTTCATGAACCTTATACAGTGTTCCAAACACTGTTTGTGCCTGAACTTTTTCACCACTAGATGGCACCAGTTTTAACACGAAACTTAAAGACGATTCCCCGCAGAACTTCCGCTTACTGGATATTTTCTCTTTTTCTGACCATTCGCTGTAAACCCTAGAAAGAGATGGTTCTGCATGAAAATCCCAGTAGATCAGCAGTTTCTGCAATACTCCGGCCACCCCAATAACTATACCAGTAGCTTTAATAGAGTTCAGTAGCTTAAATCACCTTTATTCCCCATTCTGATGCCCTGTTTGAACTGTAGACCATCTTGACCATGTCTACTGAGTTGCTGCTATGTGATTGGCTGACTAAAAATTTGCTTAAGCGAGCAGTCGGACAAGTGAGTGTATTTTTCTGCAAAATGTGGTTGAAGTAACTAGTAATAATCCATTTCAGTGTTTTTCTAAGATACACTCTAGTGTAGGCTGTTTGCATTGTGTTCTATTTTCTAGCTTGTATTTGGCCTGTGAATCATTTCACTCATCACATCTCATGGTTTCCAACGCCCATGCACCATCTGACTCCGCTGATGTCAGAAAGCCCATTCGCACCTTTGTGTGTCTGTGTGTGAGCGCATGGTTATTTTTGGCTTTGCCTCAGAGCTTTGTGGGGCTTTGGTAACTCGACTGAATGTGACTGACAGTTCCTGCTGATCGGCTCATATCTGACCTCCCGGAAATGGAGGACGGTTCCGAGCTGCATCTTCTGTTCACATCCTAATTGAATTGCCGTAAAGTAATGAGAGCGCTGAGAATAATGAAAGGGAATAAATTGAGGATGCCATGAGTATATTAAGGTTGATTGGTCGTGGCAGTAGGTCGTGGAAAACAAGCGCATGTTTCAGTGGGTGGGAGTTGGTGAGTAGCGCATCTGTGGGAGGAGGAGAGTGTGATTCTTCAGAAATCAAAGGTGGGGGAGGAAGGAAAAACAGAGTGTAGAGCGAGAGATGCCAAAAATAGCTTGTCGTACGTCATGTGAGCATGCATCCGATTGCTGTTTCACTGTAATTTCTAGAAAATGTGAAAAGAACTGGGTAGAACTACATTGTTAAAAATCCTTAACAATAAACATTTTGAGACATTTGAATAAAAAAAACGGACAATGGGGTGATGTACGGAATGTGTACGTCTCACAAGTTTTCAATAGATAATAGCAAACCATTCAAATGGGTCAGTGGGTCCCTGCTCCACCTACTTGCAGCTTAAGTGTGTGTAGTAGGTTCAGTTTATGACTGCAAATGAACATACAAATATACAAAATGAATTGGGCTTAGGGGTTAGTTTTTGGTTTAGTGATCTTATCCCCCCCCTTGTTGAAATGGAAATGTTTGTTGTAATGTAGACGATTTTGGACCACTAGAAATGTCTTCTTGATCCATATTTAGTTTCCATTGAGGTGCAGCTTAGGGTATTTTCACACCTGACTTGTTTTAGTTTGATTTATTCAAACCAGAGTTTGTTTTGTCTTTTATTTTGTTTGGCAAAAGCAACAAGCGAACTAAAAAGCCACCATGAGGTGGTCTCAGTACTCATCTAAACAATGATGAGTTTGTTGTTTGTTTGGATCAAACTCTAATCCAAACTAAAAAAACAAATGGTACCCCGAGATACAAAATTATTTACGTCCATAAACGTTATTTCTTTTACGACACATTGACTCTAACATTTGTTTTAGCACATTATTGGTAAACTATACATAATGTTTCGCTGTGTTGTTGACGTGTTTTGAAGCGTATCAGACCCTTTTTGCACTGGGAGATAGGAGCGCCAGGAACCCGGAAGCGCAGTGCGACAGCAGACTAAACAAGTGGATTTCAGAGCAGATCTGCTTGTGGTTGTTGGTATCTCGAATTTTTCTTCGCATCTAGAAGCAAAAAAAATTCCCTCGAGACCTTTCTTATCTCAAACATTTCGTAACTCAAAGCATTCGTATACCACTGTAAAGGTGACAAAAAATGCTTTTTGAACCAATAGAGCCACCATGCTCACTTGTGCGTGGCATTATGGGATGGCTCGCATCTGTTTACAACTTGGACTTTGTGGTCTGAGTTTCATTTGTGACGTGCATCATAAGAGAATAACATGAATGATCTCGTAAAGGATGCCAAGGGTTAAAATCAAAAGCGAAATCTGGTGTTATTTACTTCCGTGTGTACGGTCTGGTGACCAATCGAAAAGCAGTCTAGGATACACATACAATGACTTGGGCTGTATGATGTCACATGGCTTTATTTTCCGCTAGTGCGGACCAGAGCGGTCCATGTGGTATGAATAAGGACCAATTCTGCAGACGATTGCAACAATCTATCAGCTGTTCCTATAACCAAGTATTTGACCGATTTTTACAATGAATGATTTTGGGATTTTGGCAACCCTACTTTTCACCATCCAATCAATGTTTGTTAAACATTTAGTTTGCCGTCACCTCCAAATACAGCAGCCATTTTAGAGCTCTGCTGTGTTATGCTGTAAATCATGTATGGGTTTAGCAGATTGTTCTGTGGACACCGTCGTCCTCCAGAGTGCTCATGCCCCACAGGGCCACAGATGGCAGATAAAGCAAAGGAATTTTTAGACTGGAAACGATGCTGTGGGGTTCCAGATATCTGCTGTGACCTGTGATGCTGTGCAGACAAGTCTTTCCTCATCACATTTTTCTGTTCTATTCTGCCATAGATGACTAGACACTTTTAAGATCACAAGTGTGCAATCAATGACTTTGAAATGGCCGCGCTGCAAAATCACCAGAACCTTTTTTTTTCTCCTGCAGGAAAGGACACAACCTTTGAGTCTGCGTATCTGCAAGGTACTGGAATCGACTACGTTTTGTAAAGACTCCCGAGGCACTACAACCAGTTACATGGCTGAAGAGTGGATGCACAATCAATCGATCCTTTCAGGAATCCTGGCCAATTAAGGATTGGAAGGACACTGTACAGACGAAGCATATCAGAACATATGTCAAGAGGGTGCAAGCTTAGCCAGTCTCAAGCAGAAGCAAGAACAGGATATTGTTGCAACATTGTGGTAGTTACAAACATTCAGTTACAAAATGAAACAACTTCAGTGAAAGTCGAATTAGTATCTTATCTAGATCTTGTTGTTCTCAAAGTAGGTGCTAGTCATTTTATCCAAGCAAATGTGGTGTGGATGTGAAATGTTGCTGTAAACATTTGCCATCATATCTTGCCAAACATTGGATATCCTGTTGCTTTGAATGAACAGCTCTTGGTTGTGCAATATCAGGGTCTAACGGTTGTCTTTAAAAACCACTGGAGCCCCTGGCTACAAGCTCTTTCGTCCTCTGAAGCAAGAAACAAGGTCTGTTCTTCTTGACTTTGGCACTGGCTGCACACCAAAGTCTTTCCGTGCCACATAAAGACTCAGGGTGACCAAGCCCTTGACCAAGAACAAACGCTGAATCTCGCAATGGAAAAACTCATTCGTCCTCACGTCCCCTGCAATGGCTGAGTGTCCCCCACCAGTGCACTAAAGACTAAGCTCCTACCCATTCTTCTAGCCAAGAACACCACGCCTAGGAGTGAATGTCCTGTCTGCGGCGACAACCTGTGACCATTCCCATGGACACCGTCAAGATCATCCAGTCAGAGAAGTTCCCTCTGGATTGCCCAGTACCTGTGACCCAGCCTCGGTATGCCCCACCACCTCGAGTGGCCTGGGATGGAGGAGGTGAAGGGGAGGTCATTGTAAACCAAGCATGTGGTGACCTGACCATGGAGATCAATGGCAATACTGTGGTCACCCCCCGACCCCTTGTGACTCCTCCTGTTCTACGCCGTGAAGCCAGTTATCTTGCTCAGCGCAAAGCAAGCTCATCCGAAATCTGCTACCACCAGTTCCACTACAAGATGGATGATGTTATTGTCAACCAGTATGTGCTCCGCTCTTCCTCCACTTCCTCGTCTTCATCGTCCTCCTCTTCAGGACCGGTGATGCCATGTGAACCACTGGACTGCCCTACCTGTGGTCATACCTACAACTTTGCTGGCAAGAGGCCTCGGATTCTATCCTGTTTGCACTCTGTGTGTGAGGAGTGCCTGCAGATTCTCTATGAGTCCTGTCCCAAGTACAAATTCATCTCTTGCCCGACTTGCCGTCGTGAGACTGTGCTCTTTACTGACTATGGTTTAGCCGCGCTGGCCATCAACACCAGCATCCTCAGCCGGCTGCCACCTGACTCGGCAGGCACGGTGCAATGGGGTAGTGATGGTGACCGCAGCTGCTATCAAACGGTGCGTCAATACTGTCAGTCAGCTTGCACTTGCCATATTATCAACCCTCTCTCCTCCTGTGGAATCATGTAGAGCAGATATTGGTACAACTTGGCAGTACCCATCTGAATAGCCATCAACCCGTACCCCTCATCTGAGTTCAACACGTTCACCTTCTCCGGAGGGTCACAGGTGCATCTGTACATTTATCAGCACAGGATGCTATACGGACCTGAAGTGACACTTGTGTGCAAAGATAAAGCTACGAAATATCAGAGTAAATGTATTTTATGGATGAACTGATTGCCCAATAGCCCTCAAGCTCTTGTTTGGATGTGTTTGTCATTGACATCTCTTTACATGGGAATGCCAAGGGAAGTCTAACTCCCCCATCCTGGGTATAATAAAGACCAATAAATAATTTAAAAGTCAAACGCTTGTTTGGTCTGAATTGTCAGTGGCTCAGCTTCTGCTATAAAAAAAAATATGTAGAATCCTATTTTTCTGAGATAGAACAGGAAGTAGCACCACAAACAGGAAGTAGCACCACAAACAGGAAGTAGCACCACAGCTAGGCTCTATAAGTCAGTTTTGTAGAATCCACTCTCTCTTGTTTTCTAAACATTGAAAGAGCTTCTTCACTCTTATAAACCCCCCCCCCCTCCCTTTCCCTCTCTTTTTTTCTGTTAGCTATGTAGCATTCAAAATATTTTATAACTAATAAAGCAGTACTTTCTATTGTACCCACTTAAACCAATATTTCAGTAAAAGGGTTTTATTTTGGACTTATTATATAAAGGAATACTGGACTTTTTGACATTGGCTTATTCTCTATATCCTCCCTGATCTAATGACCAGTGTTTTAACCAATTGGTAACAATTTAGCTGTTCTCCAGAGATGTGTGATCTCTAAATCTGAAAAACACTTCTTGTTATCTCAGGGAAAGTGTTTCTTTTTAGATCACTTTTGGTGACATGCAATCTACCAGCGAGTGGTAAGTTGGTCTTTGATGATCATGTCTATTCATTGGTGGTTCATGGGGTTTTTAAGGCCCAGTGTATGCTAAACAACTAGGTTATCAGGAAGCCATACTGTAGTTTGTGTGTTGTTTTCAATCACATGAGTCGGAAGAAATGCAGGATGTACATAGCAAGGATGGCAGGATAGACTATGACCTAAATGAGTAACTGGTCTCTCCTATATTGATTAATGTGCAAGGTTGCTGTCTCTCTGCCCTTGTGTAAGCACAGACCCCTATTTCAACTGGCATCTCACAAAAAATGGCAAATTTGTGCAGCGTACAGTTTATGTCTCTCTGCTTCCCCACATAGAGGAATGGGGAAGATTTGAAGTTGTTAAATAGTGTCGGGGTGGAAATAGAGGTTCATTTTAGTGCAGTTGTAAAAGTGAAAAATACAAACACAACAAAAACAATTACTAACTGTAGCAAGTAAACACCACATTTATTTAAACAAAGCATATGTAAATGATTACTGTGAAAAAGTGCTCATTACACACAAAGGAACAGCTGATTCCCCCCCCCCCTTTACGAGTTTCCTTGTAGTTTAAGCAGGCCGAACGTACAAGGCAAGCTGGAGAGGAAGGAGGCGTGAAGCTTGGACTAAGTCGAGGAGAATGAGGTAGGACTGGTTTAAATAATTGTGTGGGCTCATTGGTTCGATTGGTAACACTTGTGGCATTCCCTGATGATTCTTCCTGAAACTCAAGTTATATAAACATCACTTATGAGCAACAACTTTTTCTAATCAATCTACAACCAAACTTTTGTGTTGTAATAAACTATGATTTTTAGTACTGCTATACAGAAGTGCAATTGTCTAATTGACCAAAGCTTGGAAACATAAAGTCCTGTTTACTCCTGAATTGAATAAGTATAAATCCCAAGATGGCAATGCTCCAGTTAGATGTTAGAGACGGGTGGTCGTCCTTCTCCTGAAAATGCTTCGCAGCTTTGATTTCGTCTTTGGTTGAAGGCTTGAAATCAAAAAAAAGAAACAAATGTCAACAAATATCATCATTTTCAATTATGATTAACAAAACAATGGAGATGGGCTTATTTTTCTTACCTTGTGGTTTCTTTATCTAGGGATTTTGGGTCCTGTTTTCTGAATGATGAAAATTTCAGTTTTTGAATCTTACTTGGCTTTTTATGTTTGATTTCAGGAATCTGTTTTAATAAATAGAAAAAAGGACTCAATGCTACTACTAAAAAAATAAAATAATGAATTTAACTGTTTGGGGCCAACCAACATCAGAAAACCATGGTTGATGGGGAACTTGGACATTTAAAGTTGACGTAAAGCATTTATAAACATTGACAATTGGTTGGAACAAACTATTATTAAGAATTTTAAAACTGTAAGGTATCTTCTGAAGACAACGGGGTGCTGCAATGAAACTTAGATAAATGCCAATTTTTGTTAAGATACTCCTTTACAAAAAGCAGCATTTTTATTTTTTTATGGTAAAATCCATAATATCCAAACCCCAAAAGGGCAGAGGTATCTAAATTGGGCATTGTACGACTTTTCCAAATGTATGGAGTTAAATTTGATAATTTTAGGACTAATCAAATGGACATATATGTAAGATGCAAAAGCCATTATTCCATTCTCCAGGCCACTAGGGGGCACTTTGCAGAAACTTCAGGCAATGTGAGATCATAGTTCTTATAAGATAGTAAGGTTTTTCTGTCAATGCACAAAAGCATTCCGGGAGAAACGGCCATTTTGATGAGCTTTACATTTTTGATAATTATTTGAAAACCATTTGACAAATCAATATTCCTTTGATTGGTCCGATTATTTGATGAACTGTGTAGTTGGCTGTTCATTTGCATATTGTAAAATTATGTCATACGATTAATTTGAATTGGCCCGAGCCAGGTAATCAGAGTAAATATGTTCTGGAATTTCTGCCACAATGGTTATTTTATTCAAATAATATTGTGATATCATTTTAGTATAATTTAATTTTCTAAAATAATCATAATGACTTATTTCCACATTTCATGCTGCACAATTAGTCGTTTTAAATAGGGTAAGCAAACAAAAATTGTTTCAAATATTTAAGTGTTACGTTGTTAATGACGATATTGTTAAACATAGTCAACTTATGATGGAATCCTCTTCCTGTTTACTTACAAAATCTTCAGATTCTTCAACAAGAACAGGTGTAATCTGCTCATCTTGAACAAACCGTGCTTTTCCTGTGAGATATATTGGAAACAAACCATCATAAAGAGTGAAGCGGTCACTGAGTTCATGTGTGCAACTCACTATGTCTGAAGCTTGTGGTTTGAGTGTCCGACAAGGATCTTTGTCGAAAAACCATGGGCTCATCCAAAGTCAATCCACTCTCTAGCTCACCATGACCCAGAACCTGACATCTCTGACAGGCAACATGGCTTACTTCCTCTTCTTGGAAGCTTGGATGCTGAAACATTTACTTAGAAAATCACTGTGGTGTAAATATTAGGTTTCGGTTTGCAGGACCTTTTGAAACTGACATGAGCTTGGCGGTGCAATGGAAAACGTGCATTGATTTGGTTACCTGTGTTTCAGCCTGTTGACTTCTCAGTGTGTCCAGCTTGCTTTGCAATTCATGGTTTTGCTGCTGGAGCTGTGCAATGTTCTCTAGCATCCTGCAAATCTGCTCAAGAAACACAAGGCCTGGCGAGAGTTGCAGCAGCCTGGTCTGACCACCGTCTGCTTGCTGCTGAGACAGAGGATAGTCCTGAATGGTCTGCACTTCCTACTTATTTAAAAGTAAGTGTTTATAGCTTAGGAAAATGTGCCTTTGAAGTCGTTTAGTTACATAGAGATATACGTTTTTGAAAAGTGTGTTGTTGTTTTTTTTTTAACTAGTATGGAATTCTAACATTCTTCATAAATTAACAGAGGAAGTGGGAATTGAATGGTTCTTTAAGCACCCAACTTATAATAACACTGTATTACCAAAGTATTCACTCATTCATCCAAATAATCAAATTCTTATGTTTCTATCACATGTCCAACTTTAAGAAACTATTTGCATTTGTAAAAGAGTGGCTCAGTGATTGGATGCCCCAACAAGTTGCTAAATATTCCAGTCAATCTTCAGGCAATAGGCGCATAGAGCCAATATTTCTGCAGTCGATTGATGTGTATCTTCAAACCTCAATGGGGCCTTCACATTAGCCCAAGAACAGCGTTTAAGAGAAGCAGCATCCAAGACATGCATCACCAAGTGCAATGCAGTGGATTAAAGCACATCATCACTGGGATTAATTCAAGAATAGTTCCAGTTAAAGGAACTCTGAATGCTTTAACATCCCGAGAGATATTGGACGCAGTTCCTACTCGCTAAGTACCCAGTTTGCGTTGGGCACCAACTGCCAGACGGGGGCATCATAATTCCATTTGCTCACCAGAAAAAAAAGTGGAAAATATATATTTTAATAGTTGTGTATTAATAATACATTTTCTATGGTTAAATGCATAATTCTGTGTGTATACATCGTATTTAGAAAAATATTTATTCACACCTGGTTTATATTATCATGGAGTTATAATGCAAACATCTTGTTTTATAATCCACCTTCTGTACTGCAGCGGTTCATAAGAAATATTAATATTTTATTTTTTTCTTGTCAATCTTTTAACCACAGGAAATTTTAACTTTTAGATGATTTTTTAAAAATTGTTATAAAATTGGTTCCATTTCATATGTTCTCTTCTGGATGTGTTTAAAATCTCTTTACATCTTTATAGCAAGTATTATTGAATATCAAAATTTAAGAATATTTCACTGTAGCAATTTTGAGTTATTCTGTCCTGAAGTTGGCTTTTTTTTTTTTTTTTGAAAAACGCATTATGAAATGTGTGTTGGGTACATTTTAAAGTTCCACTTCTCTTTTTCTATTATGGCCGCATGTAAAAACTTTAATTAAAAAAAAATAGATAATAGCAAGTGTTATTGACCATCAGAATTCAAAATTGAAGAAAATTTAACTATAGCATTCTTGATATATTCCATAAACACACACCTTTTGAAAAGCCATTCTAGGCAAGTTTAAACTGCAAAGGGTGGATCAACATTATATTAAACCCTTTAGATTAGAATATGATGCCAATTAAGTACAAATAGTTCTAAAGGCAAAGTTGATCACACATGAGCTCTTGTGCAGCTTCCTCATGTGACAACAAGCCTTTAAGTATGCTTTGTTTGAAAAGTGGAATAACTCCACCTTGTTTGTATGAAAAGATTGTTTTGGTAACGGTTCAACAAGGTTTTCTTTCCTGCTGTGTTCAGACATGCCAAGATCACTATCATCGGTGGCATTTCTCACCGCTCACACACTTTCCTCTCAGTCTGCTGGAAGCATTCCAGTCATTCCTCTTCACCTCAACCGACCGGTTCATGCTCTCTTTGCAGCGCTCGGTTCACATCTTATGACATAAGCCCTGACCATTTAGAAAACGTTGAGATTGTCTATTGTTCATGATCAAAAACATGTTTGGTTCTGTGTAGCTTCGTGATTGGGGACAAATCTCTAGGAACTATGCACTAGAACTTTTTGTTCATTCGGTGGCGCATAGCTTTGATCTCAACCAGTGAGAATAATATCATATAACTTAATGCACAAAACTCAGAAACATTGACTAAAACGGTTTTGTGTGAAATATATATAATTTATTAATTAATGATGCATTCATATAGACACATTTGTGACGTGACCTTAGCCATCTTCATGATCAATCGTTTAATTAACCTTAACAAACATTCAGAATCCTATTGTTCGGAGAAAAAAAACAGGTGAAACATTGTCTCCCGTTACCCTTTTGTTCTGAATGCAGCATGTTGTTTAGTTAAATAAAGCCGCATTAAATCTTAAATTCTGCCTCCAGAGTCTTCTGTAATAGGTTATGAATTAATATCCAATAAAAGTAGATAAATGCATTGACAATAACTTGGTTGAAGGATCCACTCTCTGGGGAAGAAAATCTATTATTGCATTCTGTGTGTATTCTAAATAACTTTACCTACAACTAACATCTCAGTGAACATATACATTAGTAAAATTTTATTAATCCAAATCCTATTTTTTTTAAGTCCTGTAAAGCAAAGCCCAGTTTCTTTCAAAGAAGTATTTCCAATTTTTACACCAACCATTATTTTAGTTGATTTAAGAACATATTTTGGTTTTGATGAACACTTTCCTACACGTTTTAATGGATAAAACGGCTTATTTTTAATAAAGGTAGTTCGTTTTAAGACCAATGGTATCTCTTATGATTAAATCTGAGTCTTCTGTATAGAGTTATGAATTAATATTTAATAACAGGGTATAAAATATTGTGGCATAATATATTGTGATGCCAAATAATCATGATATGGATTATGGCATTACTGGGAGATATCGTCTAGAAACTGAAATGTATTTGCTTCTTTGAGTGATGGTGCTTCTATAGTCACTTCTGAAACTTCTTTACCTCGTCTTAGTGTTTTATTTAATGTTTACCATACACGTTGTAATAGGTTGCCCAGATCATGAATGTTAATTAAAGTGAGCATCAAAACAATGATTATGAAGAAAAAATGTATTTCTTACCTCTATCATGAATGGGTTGCCATGTTTGCGTGTTTTAAGGGAACCACGATAAAGCTCTGCTTTCTGAGAATCTGGAGGTTGTGAACGTGTTCTCCTTGGGCGAGCAAAGCGATGATTTGCTCTGGAGCTATTTGTGTGAAAAGAAGCTGTATTACATCGATATCGTTGTTCGCCGAGGCCTCTTTCAATCTGGTGAGGAGGTCCTCTCCGTAAAGATGGTTCTGTTCTTCTTAAGGCTTGTTCCACCCTCATATATGCCACAGAACCAAGAGAAACACATGAGGATGAGGAAGAAGAGGAACAGATGGAAGGAGATGGGGATGGAGGCTGAAGACCATCAGTTCCAGATCCAAAACCCAACTGTGATTCATCAGTTGCCAGTCCACTACACTGGTAAGAATGACAGGGACTCGTTGAACTGACGGTCTCAACTCCAGAGTCTTCTGATTCAGATTTCACGTTGAAAACTGGGACAGATTCTCGAGAGAACGAATCTGATCTATCCAAACCTGCTCCTGATTGAAAGTGCAAGTCTGAGTAGCTTTCCGCCAACAAGTTCTCCATGAGATTCCCGAAGTTCCTATATAGATTCATTGAAGATTATTTTCCTTCTCAAGTCAGCCAGAACAGGTGAAGCTCTTTCTTTTTGACTGACTGAAAACCTGCAGGTAGAACACCTTCAAAGTGCCGCCCACATTCCAACTCCAATCCTTCTCAGAGTCTGACAACCACTCCACTTCCGTTGCCATTCCTCAAATCCTGATCGCATGTTCTTGTAGATCTGTCAAGACATGCTATGAAGGTGATGAAGTATTTGAAAAGCCCTTAAGCATTGTGAACAGTAACGGCTGGTTTCTGTCTCGAGCACAACAAGAAAAGAGGGCAATATGTGAAAGGTAAAGAATAAAAAAAGAGAAATTGAGGGAGAACACGACCACATCCACTCTTCCACTTGACTGCCAAAAGTAATGTTACCACTTTATTTTTAAAAAAAGTGATGAAGTTAATTTTTCATTCTCCTTTTTGAAAACCACAGGATCAGATCTAGACTCAGACTAGTATGACCGATATGAAACATTTTTGAGCTCTCAACAACATAATGCCAAAATGTATGTACAAAAAAAATCACACTATTCACACTTTACAGTGTAGCCAATCAGGCGAAAAATTCCCTAGCTGCCACTAGTTGAACAGATTAATTCATTGATTAAGCTGGAATAGTCCCATTTTATGTTCACTGCTTCAGTTATGTATTTAATATTAAAGTCGTATTTATTTATTTGGAGACAATGAAATTGTTAGGTGTATTTCTTTTACTGTCCACTAGAGGATGCAGTATCCCAGCAAACTACTTCGGTTGTGTTAAACAAGAAAATCAACTTATTTGCAGTCAGTGTATTTGTATTTATTTATTTAATTTATTTATTGTTTTAAATATATATATGGTTAACTAGTTTCTTTTACAAAATAGCACGACTGACTTATAGACGTCAAACATTATGTCACGTAATTGCGTGATCGCGCACCTGGACGCACTTCACCTTGACGCCCGAGTAGCAACCGTTAAACATCAAACTGCTGCGAGGTTCAAATTATGGAGCAATTTCCACCCAAATTTAGCAAAGTGCTGGTGACACCCGACCCGCAGTATATCCCTGGGTGAGTTCAACTTCAAAGTTATTTCTCAATCCTTTTCTTGTTACCTTAATTATCTACAAATACCGTTTTTCTTAATTGAAAAGGTGACGTCGAAAGACGCCGTTTAGTTAACGTTAAAGGGAAACGTAAACATGCGTTCACCTAGGGCACTCATAACAAACTGAGTGTATGATTGTCATTATTATTGTTAAGGTACGTTTCCTTGTAAATGGAAGTTTTTAAAAATAACTTTATTCATTTTCCCTTGTGGCGTTCTTTTGGATACCATTTTGTCTGTATTTTGGGGTTTTTTGAGTTAAAAAAAATTATTCAGGTCCAAACTCTGCAAGTTTTTGTGGGTTTTCTCACTGCATTTCAGGCTCCTGCCACTGTCCAAAAATTCCAGGTTGATAGATGTCAACAGAAGTGTGTGGCCCCATTCTGAACCTGGTCTACTGCACATATGTTTTGCTAAATTAAATTACAACTCTGTAATCCTAATATAGTGGGAGGAGGTGTCATCATATCGGCCTTCGAACCAGCATCAATTCTTATAGGATTGACAATCACTTCCGCCATATTAGTAGTGTGATGCCACCGTTCCCAAGGTTACTCATTAAACAGAGTAATTCCCACTGATAGAAACAAAAACTAACAAAAACATTAGGGGTGTGTTTTGTTTTATTAGTAATGGTTGTTTATTTTGTATTTTTAGTACTTTGTAAATATTTAACCCCAAATTATAAAAAGTGTGACTCCTGGTGGAAACTAATAATACAAACAAAATGGCAACACCTCCTCCTGCTCTATAGGTACACTTACAGTCAGGAACTTTGTAGGATTGTAGTCATGTGTATAATTGTGCAATTTGACAAAGCCGGTGCTGATTATCATTAAAAGTTGAAACCTAGTCATGAAGAAACATGTACCAAGCTGCCAAATCTACTAAGGTGAGGTTGAGAAAGATAGCTGCTTTAGTAGATCCCCGCCAGACAACGATTTCAAAGCAGACTGGGGTGTTGAGATGTTCTGTTCTTTGTTTTAAGAAGAGGACAATGTTGAGAGACGTCGACGTAGAGGTCAAAGAAACTTGTGCAAAGACAACTCTTTGATGCACAAAACTGGAACCGGGGTATAAATGGCAGCAGGCACTCTGGATCAAAATTTGTCTGTACCCTGAGCTAGGGAGTGATGCAGTAATGAGTGTCTGCAGACAACGGTGAAGCATGGTAGAGGTTCTTCTATGGCAAGCATTTTGGTGTCGTTTAAAAATGGTCATACATATAAGTGTAGTGGTAATATATGTATAGTATGGTGGGATATACTATATGTAGGATATAGTATAGTGGTGATGCTGCCGTCCTTCATGTGGAAGACCGGGGTTCGAATCCTGGATGGGGCATATGACAACATGAATGCTATGGAAAGCATTTTGGTTTCGTTTAAAAATGGTCATACATATAAGTATAGTGGTAATATATGTATAGTGTGGTGGGATATACTATATGTAGGATATGGTATAGTGGTGATGCTGCCGTCCTTCACATGGGAGACCGGGGTTCGAATCCTGGATGGGGCATACGACAACATGAATGCTATGGTAAGCATTTTATTATTGCTTAAAATGGTCATACATATAGTGGTAATATATGTATAGTATGGTGGGATTTTCTAAATGTAGGATATAGTGCAGTTGTTTTGCTGTCGTCCTTCACATGGGAGACCGGGGTTTGAATCCTGGTTGAGACATACGACAACATGAATGCTATGGTAAGCATTTTATTGTTGCTTAAAATGGTCATACATATAGTGGTAATATATGTATAGTATGGTAGGATTTTCTAAATGTAGGATATAGTGCAGTTGTTTTGCTGTCGTCCTTCACATGGGAGACCGGGGTTCGAATCCTGGTTGAGACATACGATAACACGAATGCTGTGGCAAGCATTTTATTGTTGCTTAATAATTATTTTAATAATTATATTCACATATAATTATATTGCCCCCTGCCCCCTGCCCACTCACCTACGGCTCCCCCTTGCCGTAGCATTTGTGTTGTCATGTCGTAGGATTTGAACCTTGGTCTCCCATGTGAAGGACAGCAGCATTACCACTGTACTATCCTACGTATGGTATATCCAACCATACTATACATATATTCCCACTATACATATATGTATGACCATTTTTAAACGAAACCAAAATGCTTGCCATAGCATTCATGTTGTCGTATGTCCCAACCAAGATTCAAACCCCAGTCTCCCATGTGAAGGACAGCAGCGCTACCACTACACTATCCTTGGATTGGTTTGTGAGTTTATATTATAATTATATTGTTCATATATAATTTGAGCTAGTTATTTAAAATACATTAATTTTATGCTTTTATTTGTTGACTATAAAGGCAGCAGTAACAAAAAAAAAAATCCTTAAAGACCATCCTAACAACAATCTTTGCCAAGACATCCAGACCAATCCAAGGATAGTGTAGTGGTAGCGCTGCTGTCCTTCACATGGGAGACTGGGGTTCGAATCTTGGTTGGGACATACGACAACACGAATGCTATGGCAAGCATTTTGGTTTCGTGTAAAAATGGTCAT
>SRMA01026936.1:0-110299 GCA_007224835.1 Danionella cerebrum | reverse complement strand
AAAATGGTCATACATATACGTATAGTGGTAATATATGTATAGTGTGGTGGGATATACTATATGTAGGATATGGTATAGTGGTGATGCTGCCGTCCTTCACATGGGAGACCGGGGTTCGAATCCTGGATGGGGCATACGACAACATGAATGCTATGGTAAGCATTTTATTGTTGCTTAAAATGGTCGTACATATAGTGGTAATATATGTATAGTATGGTGGGATTTTCTAAATGTAGGATATAGTGCAGTTGTTTTGCTGTCGTCCTTCACATGGGAGACCGGGGTTCGAATCCTGGTTGAGACATACGATAACACGAATGCTGTGGCAAGCTTTTTATTGTTGCTTAATAATTATTTTAATAATTATATTCATATATAATTATATGGCCCCCTGCCCACTGCCCCCTGCCCACTGCCCCCTGCCCTACAGCTCCCCCTTGCCCACTCACCTACGGCTCCCCCTTGCCGTAGCATTTGTGTTGTCATGTCGTAGGATTCGAACCTTGGTCTCCCATGTGAAGGACAGCAGCATTACCACTGTACTATCCTACGTGTAGTATATCCAACCATACTATACATATATTCCCACTATACATATATGTATGACCATTTTTAAACGAAACCAAAATGCTTGCCATAGCATTCGTGTTGTCGTATGTCCCAACCAAGATTCGAACCCCAGTCTCCCATGTGAAGGACAGCAGCGCTACCACTATACTATCCTTGGTTTGTAGTATAGATTGTTGTTAGGATGGTCTTTAAGGATTTTTTTTGTTACTGCTGCCTTTATAGTCAACAAATAAAAGCATAAAATAAATGTATTTTAAATAACTAGTTCAAATTATATTTGAACAATATAATTATAATATAAACACACAAACCAATCCAAGGATAGTATAGTGGTAGCGCTGCTGTCCTTCACATGGGAGACTGGGGTTCGAATCTTGGTTGGGACATACGACAGCATGAATGCTATGGCAAGCATTTTGGTTTCGTTTAAAAATGGTCATTCATATATGTATAGTGGCAATATATCTATAGTGTGGTCGAATATACCATACGTAGGATAGTACAGTGGTAATGCTGCTGTCCTTCACATGGGAGACCGAGGTTCGAATCCTACGACATGACAACACAAATGCTACGGCAAGGGGGAGTCGTAGGTGAGTGGGCAGGGGGCAGGGGCAGGGGGCTAGGGGGCAGGGGGCTAGGGGGCCATATAATTATATATGAATATAATTATTAAAATAATTATTAAGCAACAATAAAATGCTTGCCACAGCATTCGTGTTATCGTATGTCTCAACCAGGATTCGAACCCCGGTCTCCCATGTGAAGGACGACAGCAAAACAACTGCACTATATCCTACATTTAGAAATTCCCACCATACTATACATATATTACCACTATATGTATGACCATTTTAGGCAACAATAAAAGGCTTACCATAGCATTCATGTTGTCGTATGCCCCATCCAGGATTCAACCCCGGTCTCCCATGTGAAGGACGGCAGCATCACCACTATACCATATCCTACATATAGTATATCCCACCATACTATACATATATTACCACTATACTTATATGTATGACCATTTTAAAACGACACCAAAAGGCTTACCATAGCATTCATGTTGTCGTATGCCCCATCCAGGACTCGAACCCCAGTCTCCCATGTGAAGGACAGCAGCATCACCACTATACCATATCCTACATATAGTATATCCCACCATACTATACATATATTACCACTATACTTATATGTATGACCATTTTTAAACGACACCAAAATGCTTGCCATCACATTCATGTTGTCGTATGCCCCATCCAGGATTCGAACCCCGGTCGCCCATGTGAAGGACAGCAGCATCACCACTATACCATATCCTACATATAGTATATCCCACCGTACTATTCATATATTACCACTATACTTATATTTATGACCATTTTTAAACGAAACCATAATGCTTGCCATAGCATTCGTGTTGTTGTATGCCCCATCCAGGATTCGAACCCCAGTCTCCCATATGAAGGACAGCAGCTTCACCACTATACTATATCCTACATATAGTATGCCAAGACATCCAAACCAATCCAAGAATAGTATAGTATAGTATAGTGGTAGCGCTGCCGTCCTTCACATGGGAATGATTGGCTGGATTAGTTATATGCATCCTCAATGTTGCTATGACTCTCCATTGTGAACCAATTACAAAAGCTCTTTTACAATAGGATCATATGGGAATCAATTGCCCCATTGAAATGAATGGAAGCAATGCATCTCTATGGCCCATTGGCTACGCCAATCAAATTTCGTTATTCAAATTAGGTAATTAAGCAGCTGCCTCCAAATGCTACTTTTTGAATCGAGGAGACATTTCTCAGTTTTGACTATGCCTAAACAATTAAACATTATAGAAGAACCGTAAGACATATCGAGATGATTCTTTCTTTGTGAGAAGCAGAAGACCTCAATAAAGATTTTGACGATACGTGGAAAATTCTAGGAGTTATGGTGAGTTAGAAAAAGCCTTAATTTAAAACTTTGGAGCATCATTTTCTGGATGAAATGCATTGATCTTAATGGAGCAATTTTCTTCCCTCGTTAAGGTTTAGGCCTCCTAGTTTAAAAACCGTAGGTCCTATGAAAGAAACAACTGCATCTTTGGAAAGAGGACAAATTTCTTTACTACTTTAATATAAATTTTGTCATTCATTTGATTCTGTGCAACTGCTCATTTCTGAGAAATCCATACCTCCAATCAAATAAGGATTACGAAAGGACAAGACACATTAAAATATTTCCTTTATAAAATATTTTCCTTTACTGTTAGAATCACAAGATTTTAAGGAAGAGAATGGTGTAAATTTTGTGAAGCTGTGATAAAGTTTGAATGATTTATGGCGAGTTAGAAATAGACTGCGATTGAGATTTTAAACAGAATCCACCAGAATTTTTGAATGGAGGTGAATGGAGCAATTATGTGCACTCCTTGTGGTTTAGGCCACCTGGAGTAAAAACCGTGTGTTTTTTTAAAAATGAAAACAGCACCAACTGAAAGAGGACAAAAATCTCTACCATTTAGATATAAAATGTGTGTGTAAAGGTTAATTTTTAGTTGAGAAAACAGTGCAAGTATCAACAAGACTGAGCTTGCTCTAGGGCCCCCATAGGGAATGACTTAGGCGATTGATTGATTTTTTTTTTTTGGGCCGAAACTTGCAAGCCAACATAATAAGTTTAAGTAAGATAACAATATGTTGGCTTTGCAAGCAAGCCAACATAATAAAAGATTGTCTTATGGTTTTGTTCAGGTATGCTGGTTACTGTCCTCAGCTGAAGTTCCATGAGGGTCAGACGTATGGTCATTTAACAGCTAAGCTCCTGACTTCTCCAGAAGTGACGCGCTCTCAAAGGCTTGTGCTCCAGACTGGGCGTTTTCCTCCCCTGGATGACAACACAGCAGCCCATAGCAGCAGACAAAGGGATGGCAGAAACTTGGAATCGATGATACCAGGATACACAGGTTCCTTTCACATTGAGTACTGTCCTTTAGTCGAAGTTAGACAAAAATTCTTACATTTGTCTGTTGTCTCAAGGTTTTGTCCCATTGCGCCAAAACTACTTTTGCAAAACATATGCTGAAACCTGTCGAGATGCGTTGTCCCAGTTCAACCTGGAACAAGAGAAAAGACTTCATCTTGCTTCTGCTCAGCTGCCTTCATCTGTCAACAAAAGCTGGCCAGACTTCACAGTAAGCTGCCCCTTTCATCATTCTTCTCTGACAGCGCTCCTATCCTGGGTCACCCACATTAATTATGTATGCAAAATATCCAGTATCAAAGCAGGTCGAGTGTCGCATGCCCTTAAAGTGAAAAGAAATACAGCTTCTCAATCAGGACACCCCATGTTAATGACCAATTATCACTTCATTGAGAGTCCTGATTTTCAGGGGTGTGAGCCCTGGTGCTGTTTATTTACCCGCTATTTAAATGAGCCATTCCACTGAATGGGTGCCATTTCTGTCCATAGGATTTTATATGTATAAATAAGCATTAGAATAAGCAAAGGGTATTACATACTATTCTTATTGTAAATTAAAGCTATACCGTTTAAAATATTGAAAAAATTCACATAAAACACTGAAAAATAGCTTTTATTAGTTGTCACCAGTCTCTGATGCCATCTTTTAAAATGAGCCCTAGATATGTAAAATATGTTTGTTTCAAATACATGTATTTATACAAATATCTATACTTTCTTTTAACATTTTAGCCACGTCCCAAGCTTTTTATTCCTGTTGCCCTAGTCGATCGCCCTTTTGAAAAACTGGGAAATTACTATTAATATATTTGATGATTTTGTGGTCATATTTTGGAGTGTCGTTTATAAAATGATGTCTTGTTACTCAAATTATTTGGGAGATTTATTTAATTTAGTGTATTAATGCACCTATTTGGTAAATAACTCAACATTTGGTAGATGGCTCAAATACAAACTGATAGTTTTTTTTGTTTTTAATGTTACTAATTGTTCTTTGTTGTAGCCTAAAAGATTAAACACCCCTCTGACTGCCATATCGAAGGATCCAGCACCTTACATCTCTTCGGACCCCTGGAAGCCTCCAGGCTCTCCTTACTCAATGGAAGACAGCAGCCCCCTCAAATACTTCATTTCTGGTAAGACATTCCACCATTCTTAGTCAGTACACGATCTGCAAACTGCACGATTACATCTCGGTTTCTCTACATGGTAGTCTCACAATGAAAACGCTTTACGGCAAGGACATCATATATAAAAATGGAGGACATGAGCTAAAGTTTTTTAACGCAGGCATCTGGTAGTATTTGACTTGGGCTGGTGGACGCGGCTTTAAAGCACATTTTTCTTATACGAGGTTTAAGTGATCGTGGCTATGAAAGTCCATCCTCAACCTGTCCATAATAACGAACGTCCGAAATAACGTTTATCAAACACAGCTAGTGAATGCCAACAGTAATAAAAACACTATTGTTAACTGAAATGTCCCATGTTTCTTGTGTTTGCACCATCCAATATGCTATTTTCGTTAATATATATTAAATGGACACACAGTAAAGTCTTTAACAAAAATTAAAAATCACAATATTATAAACGCATTACTTGCCATAAAGTGTTTCCATCGCGACATCATGTGGTACTGGGAAACCAGGGAAACAGTGACAATTTGCAGATCTTGTATAGACCCCTCTTTTTCTGATTATGAATTTGAAGTCTTAGAGGTTGGGGGTGTTGTGCGGGTTTTAATATTTTACAATTTTTGTGTCAATACTCATTATAATTTTTAGTACAACCCCAGCTTCTTTAACACATATTTTTTCATTACAATAATTCCACAACAAATTGTAAGTTTCTACGTTATACTTTGGTCGCTTGGCCTTGTAACCAAAAAGCCATGCCTCAACTTCTGAACAGTAGATGGGTGAACTTGAAGCTCACTGGTAACTGCCAGTTCTGAACTGATGGTGCTGCAGAAGTAGTAATTACCTTCTCCACAAGTTTCCTTGGCTGATGAGCCTCAACATGGTTGTTTCTGCTTGTGTTTTTTTTTTTTCAAAGAGCTTGAACAGGACATTTTAAAACCCTAAGCTGCTTTGAACTCTTTGGAAGACAGTCCATTTTCAATCAGTCTGTAAATTGATTTTGAAACATTTTTTTCACCAGGTTTTACTGGATACGTCCCTAAAGCCCGGTTTTATTTTGGTTCTGGATATCCTGATATCACCAACAAAGCTTTGATCCAGTTTGGAAAGCAGATGCAGGGAGGTCAGAAGTCAGGCAACCTCCAAGAACACGTGGAGGATTCCTCTAGTTCTCCACTGCTTCCCACAATTTACCAATCTAAAACAGGACTCCTGCCCTGCTACACGGGACACATACCAGGTTTGTAAAGCTGTTTTTAATTTCTCTTTGGATAATTCCGATTGCTGTATGATGTTCTAAAGTGTTATTTTATGTGAACAGGGTACAGATTTCAATATGGCCATACGTTCGGACACCTCACTTGCGATGCTCTGAGTCACACTGGGTCACAGAGGACGAAGCTGGAGGAAAGCAGACTCAACTGAAGACTTACAAGTACATGAACTCGCACAACACTCGTCCGTCTAAAGACCATTAAAATATTTCAGAGTTTCAGAGTTTAAACAAGCAATACTTTGCATTTTTAACAAAAAAACAAAAACATCCCTGTAACAGCTAGTGTTGGAGACTCAAACATTTATTTTTGACTAAATTACTCAACTTGAAAAATCATGAAATGGAAAGAAAAAGTATCAAATAATATATATTTTATTAAAATTAAATGTTCTACTTGGTCAATTATTGCAGCCATTAATTTGTAAACAGTTATACATAAATATTGTGCAAATATTAATCCAATTAAACAGTTTTTACTTTACTAAAAACAGAAAAGTATTGTTTGGCATGCATAGATGTTTAATGCTGCTTCATGCATCGCAAAAACGTGAAAGAATTTCAAACAGTTTGTGAGGATATTACAATACGTATTCTATAAAATAGATATATAAAGTACATGGGGTTATCACAGCAATTGTTTGTTACTGAATAAATTAGTTTAAAATCATGACATATTGATATGCTGTTTTCGATATTATGTTTGAATTTGTTTCTATAAAGTACAGTTCTTTTTTTAATTAAGGGGAACAAGATAAACAGTGGCTTTCCATTTGAAGTAAAACACACCATTTTAGCTTTTATCCATTAAATGGTATTGGTTCTTTTGCATGTTTAGAACCTGAAAAAAGGCTTTAGCTATATTCAGAATAAAATGCTATTTTTATTTAAGAAGAAGAAATTTCTCACGGGTTAATAACTAATAACTAACTTTCCGTAGGGTCCTAAGTTTAAAATTTACTGCTTTGTCTCAAATTTCTGACAAGTGTTGACTTCAGATCAAGTGCGCTTGAGACATATTTCACACCATGCACCACATGACCCGGCACATTTGATTTAACAAAGCAATATTAACAGTAACGTTTTACAAGGGATTTTTTCATGAGCTGTACCTGTTTATAGAATATAGCATTTTTAAAAAGTTGCAAAATTAAGAAATAGATCGTTTCTTCTTAATTTCATGTCAATTTCAATTTTGCATTTGTTGATCCTTCAGAATCATTTGGTTATTGTGTGTTAGATAAGTGTTAACTAACAACATTTAAGCAAACATTTTTGAGACCAATCTCAAGTTAGTGGTATAATAAAAAGCAATGTTAACTTAATAGCTCTGTTTAGAATTACTAGTTATGCTGTCTGGCCTTTTAAATTACTCCAGATCCCTGTTCTTCCAGTCATGTAGAAGTTAAGCACTTTTAGCAGATGTAACAGAGTATGCGATTCAACATAAAAAACATAACGAACATAACCATCTTAGATGATAACTTTAGTTCAGGGTCACGTAAGTGAAGTGTCTATGAAAGAGGGGTTGTGTATAAGATGTAAAGGCTGTATGAACCCCTGGAAATCTGATTTTTACTCCACCTAGTGGACATCTCAATTCTTGTTGAATATTGATCTGCATTGGCTTCATCTTGTTCAGTTTCTCTGGCCACTTGTCCACATTGACTGAGTCAGCAAATCCACCTTTGATGCACCAAGCTTCAGCCACTCCGAGGGCCGCCTGAGAAAAAGCTACAGTTAGTTCAAAACAAACATGGAGAATCCAATTTACTTTATAAAAAACAGCTACTAACCTACTTTTTGGAGGTCTACTAATATTATTTTTTGTTTTCTGTAAAGCAATTTTGGTTCCAGCTCCAGAACCAAAGAGTCTAGCCCATTGCAGTGTACTTGAGCCTTTGTCGTCCATGTGGTGAATCTCAGCGTTTACCATTTCAGTAGCCGCAACGTCTTTATTGCAAACTGTAAACAGTGATTGATTGATCCAAAATTTGTCAGGAAGTGTTGTAGTAGCATGGCTACTTGCTGCTGGACTTTTGCTGCTCTTCTCAATAGAACTAGCATGAGATGACTGGTCTGGACGATGGTGGAGCAGGGGTGGTCTTTGAAAATCGCTTTCTACACTTTGAAGACTCAGATAAGAGGGAAAATGTAGGTTGAAGGGCAAAAGGGAGAGTGGCTGCAGTAGAAATTGTAGTTTTTGGAAAAGTTGACCATTGGATGGATCTTTGGCCTTAATCAAGAATCCCCACTGGTGATAGCGATCCATTACTAAATCTTGGTAGAATGAGTTGAAAATTAGCAAAAGATCAATTTAAATGGTCTTGAAACCATAAAACTTACCAGTACATGTGTGTAAATGATGCATCCAGAATTCCAGCGCACGCAAGCTAGATAGAATTGTGTTTATTAGCTTCCAGAGAATAATTTTTCTGATTTATTCAGAATTTGACCTACTTTAGCAGCTCTATAAAGAAGACCCTGAGCCGAATGGAGCTTGACAACTTGGAGCATCTTTTTATCAGGGACACCAAGACATCAGGCAGATGGTTAGATGAGCCTTAAGAGAGAATGGCATTAGTAACAGCGTAGTATTTTGTAATTGGGTATGGTATAGTAATTAACTCCAATTGTACACAATACACATTATTTGCTCACCGATGCTCTAACACAAGTACAGACTTTGTGTAAGTGCACCTATAAAGACCTTTACACACCAGGAGCCATTTTAAACAGAAAACATTAATATAATTCAAAACAATACTTGTTAGTGACCCCTTTTACATCAACATAATTTCAATGTTCGAAAGGTGCAAATGTTCTTTTTCGCTCCTAGATCTATTTTCTCATCCACCGCAGAAACATGTCTGACCAATCACAATGCAGTTTGTTGCTTGGTTACGGTAACTCTTAAACATTCTATATGGCCTCAACATACCTTGTTGTGCCGTGGCCTCTATAACATTCCACAAAGTGTTCCGTCTTTGTCCAATAATCAAATCCAGTTTGTAGGCTTTCAGACCGTGCTGAAGGATGTTCAGGACTGTGGGGTAGAGCTCCTTAAGGACAAGGTTGTTTATAGTGGAGCACTGTAAACTATTTCCCAGTGAGATCTGTAAAAGAATGAGGTGGAGATCCTAAGATTACGATTGTTCATAGGATGAGTTTCATTGTAAAAACGTCTGGCATTACACCACATGTATGCTGCAAGGGCCTTAACACTTTGTGCTTTAACACTTTGGACTCTACCTTTTCATCTGGGTTAGACCTCAAGTTGAAATGAGCCAAAACTAGATCCACTGCCAAACTCACAGCTTTCAGCAAACCTACAGAAACAATGAAAGAAATTGGAATAGCATCTCATTTTATAAGGATAGTCTAATCAACAGTCATTTCACGAGTACACGAGTGGGTCTCACCCAGGGCGCTGTTCCATGTAGAACCGCCACTGGTCGTATGTGAACGAAATTCGGTACACATGTGTAAAGTACCAAGACTTAAATATGAGTAATATTGATTCCATTTGACAACTTTAGCTTGTGATGTACTTTGGCAAACTCCTCCTAGACATTTTATTCATCTTATCTTGAAGTATATGGGTTGATATATTGCCAACTTTTTTAAAATGTTTAAACTATGTGCACACGGTTGCTGTCGTAAGTCGATGAATCTGCCTCATTTGCCATTCATGTTAAGAGTCCATGTTCGTAGGTATAAATAGCTGCACTACTTCACACAACTGTGATGGATGGAGAGTTTTGGGTGGGTTTCTAAGGTTTGTGACTCACAAAAAGGACAATAGTTGTATTCTATAATTGTAAAATTAAAGATTTGTCATTAACAGAACATCTCAGGATGGATTAAGCTTTCAAAAGGGGTTATGTATGCATAGCTTAATCAGCAATTCCCTTTAAATTCTTACTTTAGTTTGCTTTACAAGACCTTAAGACAACTGCAGATGAAAGTCTACATGAAACCAACCAATAGCAAATGATTTATGCTCCCATTGTGCTCACAGAAACACACAAACATGTTAAGTGTGCTTATCATTGGAAGGCAGAGAGATTTAACTAGGTCACATTTTCCCCTTCAGGGAAGCAGAGGCAGCGCTGCAAAGATTCCCTCTATAGCTTTCTGCAGCAGGTTATTTTGGGTGCAAAAGAATTTTAGAATGATTTTCTGTTTAATATTTTTGGCCGTTACAATATGAATGCCATGCACTTGAGAAAATGTTAAATTTCAATTAAAGTCTGATATTTGTACAACTATGCATTTATTCATAGAAATCTGTGCTGGATTGGTATTTTACGATTTATATTGTGGAGATTAACTGGGAGGTTTTCGGTCATGGACAACGACTAACTGTAATAGTCCTTAACACCTGTGGAGTTGAGAAATGGAACACAATGACATGAATTCTTGCTAATCTTACTTTCAACGGGCGTACCCAGGAGTCAATTGTTGTATGCTGGTACAAACTTACTTGGTTTAGAGGTGTGGGACGCTTGGGTAGAATCCAGCGATGCAGCTTCTAAAGATGAAATGGAATTTGAGACGAGGGAGGTGACTGAAGTGGTTGCAGAGGAGGAGTTTGTATGTAAATGAATAGATGCATAAAGAGAATCTTTGGACCTCTTTCTTGGTTCTAGTATAGCCTGAACAAGAGGCATGCACTCAGGAGCGTTCATTCCTGAACCAGGTCGCTTTGGACTCAACAGCATCTGAATAGGACTTGACGTGCAAGTAGAACAAGTGTCCAAACTAGTCGTGGTCTCCAGGGGAATGTTTTCAGAAAGTCCTTTGGTTTTGCAAGTAGCTTTGTGTGGTCCAGGGTTGGTGTGCTTGTTGTTAATGTACTGGTCAAGAAGGGATCCAAGTGCCTTGTTTGGTTGTTGTCCTGAACGTGACTGAAGCACAAAGGGCTGAATGGGGAGAAAGTTGGGCCTTTGAGCTTTAGTGTATCTCAGAACTTCTGGAGATGATGTATCTGTAGTAAACATTGAGTAGTTAGTCATTAATATAAAGAAGTAAGCAAAATATTTCTTATTAAACTTCGTACCTTCTGGATTAATCGGAATGCTGTTGTCAGTGTTTGGATTGGCTCGTGTAAAGTATAAACTTGACAGAGCATCTGTGGACTTCTTGAAAGAGCAATCTCCTGTTCCTCTCTTGGTTTGGACAATTTCTGCAAAAGTAGTAGCATGGTGCCCGGATGAAGATGAGGATAAATTGGTGTCTAAATGGCTGGAGCAGCTCTGTTGTAGAGCTGTCAAATTTGGTATGGATGCCTTGTTCTTTACAGAAGCACCATCTTTTCTTGGAGTGGCAGATTTTCTGTCTGCTGTTCTCTCGTTGGTTCCTTTGCATTGTTCCTTGGAGATTCTGCAATCATTCTTCACTTCAGCGTTGACCTGTTAAAATATCAACAACGCTTAAGAAACAAATGCATTATTTTTAGAGGTAGGCGGGGTGTTTGCTTCAATACCTGCTGGTCACACTTTATCTTCTCTCTTTGTTCTCCCTTTGCATCTCCAAAGAGAAAATACTCAGAAGGTGAGGAGCTTCCCGGGCTTTGAGTCTCTGAGAAGCTGGTTAAAGAAGACCATGGTGGACTGGGTGAACACTGGGATACGTCACACGTAACTAGTTTATAGTAGTTCTTGGTTGAATTTGCAAACCGTGTCAGACTCTGCTGATGCATGGAAAGATCTGAGATCTCCACCGTGGAGAAACCGCCGTTGGATTGGTAGACATTGCAGTTTGGATCAATGCTGTCAGATGACCAGTGGTGACTTACTCTATGAACAGGGCTGTCTAGGTTTATTGGAGATGCCGGGACTGCATTGTTGCTTTTGTCATAGATGGCACTAAAGTTAACTATTATTCCATCTGAGCTGGTACAGGAAGAGTCTGTGATATAATCTTCAGTTGGAGCCCAGCAGTTTTCAGTTTCTTCTGGAGTGTGGTTACCAAAGTTTTCACCTTCTCCCCATTCCTGTTCGTCACAGTCCATGAGCACTGGGGTTCCTTTCCTGTCGCTGTGACCTTCATACTCTCGATCTTTCTTCTCTTCACTTCCACACCGAGTCACATTTCCTTGAAGTTGAAGGGATGACCCTTCGTGATACTTGTGCAAGTTGTCTCCATCCGAGTCCTCATCTTCTTCATCCTCATTCAATTCCGTTTCAGGGATGAAGAGGTTATGTCTTCTGGAAGTTCCTCTGTGAGTCAAGGGCTCCTTTTTTAACCATGACGTGTTCTCTGACAAAACACAAAGTGTTGGGGATGATTTGTATCCTCTGGATTTCCTAGTTCTCTTTTCATCTGTTTTTCCTGCTAAACTGGACTTGTCATTTTGGGTTAGATTGCACCAGTCAAGTACTTCCTTCGGCAGATCTTCTCGCTCAGGTAGAGATATACTGTGGGTCAGATTGAGCAAGCGTGGCCTACTGGGTGTCTGAACAGAGCTACAGAGGTGGCACACAACAGACCGGTCTAAGATGTGGCACATTGCGAGAGTGTCGTTGGACTTTTGGGAAACTATCATTTTCAGAGCATTTTCATGGTCTTGGATGAATACGGTCCTGTGCTGTACAGTGGAATCTAAAAGATTAAAAACATTTTAATTTAGAAGCATTCCGATTAAGATTGTAAAAAAGGTTTACAGATTGTTAAACATAATTTATGTTCGGAATTATTTTGATGGCTGTAGATTCTATAGCGATACGGTAATTAAATTATATCTGCCAAAAAGATTAGTGGGCTATTGTTGTCATCAAAATTACATAGAATCATTTTATGAAGTAAAAATGCATCTTAAAATCAAAATAATTAAATGAAAAGGTAAAATAAAAAAATGTATATATTTTAATAATAAATTAAACACCTGAAAACAACCAGCGTTCTGTAATTAATGATTTTAAATTGACAAATGTAAATTTATTCAAATTTTATCAAAGCATAGTTGTTAATGGCAAAATGTTAAATTAATAATCTTTTTTTAATATTTTATCACTTTATAGTACCTTTCAACATTATTATCTGATAAAAAAAAATAATGATCGTTATAGTAATTTGAATATTTGATCATTTAAAAAAAATATTTATGCATTCGCCATTACAAAGACATCAATGAGCTTTACTCACCTCTTTAATATATTTCTCTTTAAATGCTTCTGCTGAATATTGTTCAAAACATGCTTTACCTTGTATTTAATGCACAGAATAACATAATTTTTTTTTATTTGGAGATGTGTAGCTGAAAATGCACTAGCGCTACAATTTTGTAGAGGCCAAAAGTGATATTGCAGGTGCTTACATTAGCGAGTTGACAAAAAAAGCTAAAACGTTTTATAGTCGTTTTATGCTTTTAAGAATACAAGAAGGGGTTTTCTAGATGTTTTTATTTTGTTGGTGAGCTAACTTATTTTTGTTTAGAGTTGTCAGTTGGTTGGGTTTCTACTCAGAAAAATGTTAGGACATGTAATTAAGGCAACTTTGACAAGACGACAATTAATTTTCTCTTACAAAACATTTTCTGAGAGGAAATACATCAGAATAATTTTAATTAACAAATAAAAAAACACATTTTATAAAATACTTCACCAAATTACCTATAGTTTTTTTTAAGCTTTTTCACTTTTGAATGAGAAATCTTGTACTGAAATCATCAGTTAGCAAATAATCCGAGGTCATTGACCTGACTGTTAACATAAAAGACTTGAATGAACTCACCGAGGCAGAATACTCCATCAGTCCGAAAGTCCTCTTCACTCACTCTCTGCACAGTAACTGAAGCAAAAGCATTAAATCATCAAAACCTATAAAAATCCACCACCATCCTCAAAGATCGAGCATAGAAAATAAAGGTCAGGAAGAGGAGTACTGTTCCTCATGTCGTTCTCCTTGAGTCAGACTTCTTTCTGCTCTGCACTCCTGACAGCTCATCTGCTCCCACCCTCCTCCTCATGTCCAGTGGTTCTGAGCCCCACAGTCCTATAGCAACAGCATCACAGAGCACAGTGAGCATGCTCAGTGCTTTGTTGTTGAGGGATCATGTTCGAGGGGTTGGCAGATTTGCTTCAGCTCTCAGCACGGGGGGATAGAACAGTGACTCATGCTAAGAAGAAGAATGTAAAAGCAGAGTTTTGTGAAAAATGGAACCCAACTCTTGGATAGTAAAGAATCGTGGTAGAAAGTCTATTTTTAACTCACCTGGAGTAGATGGCATGTATTCACTTCCAATCAAAACTCCCAAGAGTTGTTTTTTGTGGAAATGAGCAAGCAGTTTAATCTTCAAATTACTTAAAATATCACAATGTTTAACAGTCGCAAGAAGTAAAAAAAAAAAAACGCTTAGTAAACGCTTATTAGCCATCTTCCAATTCACTTATCCTTCATGTCATGACTGGGACATGAACCGTTTAGCAAACGACTGGAAAAGAAATATATTTAGAGATTCACCATACTTTTGTCACTTTAACAAGTACATGACGTATTGAACTCTCAAACATCTGCTCCCTCACACTGATTGGAAAGGTGGCTTAATCTCTGCAGTAATTCAGTTCAACAAGATAATAGAGCAAAGCTCGCACATCTTTCTCCAGTATACACATGGTAAACAAGCTCATCAGATTATATATCAAAAAGCTCACTGGCTTTGCTCTTAATCTACTGACCTAAATAACTAGGACCACAGTAGATGCTTCTTCAAAACATGTCCATGCCAATTTACCAAACAAAATGAGACTATAGTAAATGGAAAAGAGGGAAAACAGAAGGTGGCATACAACCTATAATGTTATAAAAACATGGTATCGAAAAGGCTTTTTTTGTTTTTCCAGAAGCTCATATATAAATTTTTTATGAAATCTATGATTGTGAAAACATTTTTAAAGATTATTTTTAAGGACTACAATGGCGGTTTATTGATACTTTTGTATCGATTGACCAGGCGAGCATATTTTATCATTTAATTTAGGTGTCAATAGTAAATTATTACTTTTATTGAATATCTTACAGAACTGTCCTGCCTGCCGTTGCTGCTGCGTAAAATCCATTTTATTTGAACAGAGGAGAGAGAATGGGGTGGGATAGGAAAGAGAAAAGGCTCAGGACTGGAACCTGCGTCACCTTGTGCAAACTTTAAAGACGTTTAGAAATGAAATTACCGTACTTGCATTTCTCTTCCTCTCTTTGGTTGCACTGGTGGCCATCTTCATATAAGAAACAAGCTTACGGACAGTGAAATCTTAGCTTTAGGTGTACATAACCTCTTGCTCATTAAGATGAAGGGCTTAGTCTAAACAGAGGGGAAGAGGAAAAGTGGTACAGTCTCAAGTGAACTCACAAAGTAGAGGGAGGGGTAAGGGGTTGAATGGAACTGGGCCTAAATCTCCTTGTCTGAGCTCTGGATCTGAGTCAGGAAATCAGAAAATGATGAGTTAAAAAACACATCCAACAGCATAAATATTAATTTAAATATTTTCTAAAATAATAGCAATGACAAACACAAGTCAAATTTTTTTTTAAAAAAAAGGAAAAGTTTATTGTTAATCCCTGATTTAAAGCACATTTTTATCTTTGTACAAATCTTGTAAAAACAATCAAATAATTATTCAAGTTTCCGTTAGTATGTTTACACAGTTAAAATCTTTTAGAAAACCCACTGGAAAAAGCTAGATTTTATTCCTCTGCATCTTTTTGAGAGAAGAGATCAATAGAAAATCTTGCAAAATTAAAAAAAAATGTATTAATACATCAGATCTTAAGGAATTGAGACGCTCCACACTGCTAAAACCCTGACACCCAGTTGCAAACCCTCTCTTTCTCATCTCTGGAAAAAGTTCCTTTACGCATCTTTCTAAATCTCGAGACTTCAGGAGCTTTGAGCCTCCTGGAAGATGGTTCGGTATGTTTGAGGCGTGCTGTCCGCCACTGGAGACTCACTGTGAGGGAACAGAGCAGGTCTGCTCTTCACTGGGATCCGCAGAAAGCCTCCAGAAGTCACAAGGTCTCCGTAACCACGGGCATGAGAGAAGGCATAACCAGAGCGCCGTGTGCTGATTCGCCTGGGAGGGAATTTACGAGGAGGTGGCGGTGGCTCTGCTTTGGCCTGTCTGACCTTATGCCTTACCTATAGAAACGAAGAAATAGACTTGATGCTACCAAGAATATCTCGAATATTGAGAAACCTCGTAGAAGACTAAGGCTCCTGGAAATCATTCTTCCAGAATTAAGTCTAAGGGCCTCTACACAATGATCTGAATTGAGATTTGCACGAATCTTCAAAGAGAGAATTTGTGGTGCACTTCCTTGGTGAAGTCGCTATGAAAATGTGGAATGAGCGCCACCTCGCGTCATCAAAAGAGCCAGCTTTCATTGCTAATTCTCCTTGCGAAAAACAGATCTGATACAGCAGTACAAAACTTGTTTGGTCAGATGTGTGATGTCTCATTGTCGCCCATGGTTTTCGAACGAGGCGTGTTGTCACACTAAACTTCCAACCGAAAATCTGGATCGGTGTGTAGAAGCCTTAACCATTTCCCAAGTTGTTAATTATAAACGGAGGAAGTGTTCAGACTCTTGTATTGCTACTCAGTTCGAAGAAGCCTTTGGAGTGCAACCGTTTAAAACGGTAAACTAAAGTAACAAATCCAAGCTCATCATTTGATATTCTTTTGCAAATATCATAAAAATTATGTAAAGATTGAATTGTTCACCTTGTCGTTGATTGTGGGCTTGAACTGTATGAAGAGGAACCTTTTGGCTACAACTGGCAACACGCAGAGTATAGTGGTGAGGAAGATAGTCAACCACACATTTGGCTGGTTCAGAGAATTCCGTGCCGTACCTGAGAAACAGTAGGTTTTGGTTAAAAATGCACTTGAACAATAAGATGTTTGGAAGCAGATCAAAGAATACGTACCAATAAAAGGAAAAGAGGAGGTGAAGATTAAGTACATGCCATTGCTGTACATAGTGAAAGTGACAGCGAAATACACAGACAGACTCCCCCAGAGGAAGAACTGGTTCACTGCTGTCCAGTAAGACGTGTCCAACCCCAGCTTCAAGACACAAGGAAACATACATTGAAATGTTTAGAACCCAAAGAACCCATTTTTTTTTCTGATCATTGCCTTTTGCAGTGTGCCTCAAGTGGCCAGTTGATGAATTACAGTTTGTCAGGTTTATGTTGGGGCTTGGTTCTTACCTGCACACTGACTGCAATCAGCAGACAGGTCTGTGCCAGCAGGGCGAAAGACTGGTAATCGGCGATGTCTTTTCCATCATCACGGACCGTGTCTGTCATAGCAGCCCATGGGACAAAGAACAGCACGAGGGAGCTGTAGCAGCTGTGCATTAAGATCCTGGCAAAGGCCTTTTTACTGAAATACTGGTTCAACTGCCCAGGTGCATACAGCTGAGGGTACTGGAAACTCCAGCGGTCATTCACATCCTGCACGTCCACACACACGCGATCAATAAGGAACTATTCATCATGCTCAAAGTGTACCGCTGCACTAGTGATATGTGATGCCATACCTGATCAAAGAGACTGATGGCGAGCACAGGCAGAGCAGTATAGACCAGATTGTACAGCGTGATGAACCACTCGTCGTAAACAGTCTATGGAGAGGGCAGAAATCGGGATCATTAGTCATGAGCAAAAAAAGCTAGATGTGATCCATTTCCCACACCTCAAGTTTGAGTTAAATATGCATTTTTAAATGTTGAGTATCCCAACAGCTTGTTTTCCAGTTCAGTGGAAATTAATCCATTCCAAGGTGACGTTCGCATCTCGAACATTTTGTATCTCAAAGCAAGTTTTACATGTAAAAACGCCTAATCTGTGCAATGGCTCTCAGAAACAGCAGGATAATGTGATTAAAAAAAGGAAAACTAGAGAACAATCAAGTAACGTTTCTTCAATCCGTAAATCTACACATTGTTAATGTAATAAATGATAATAAAACAGAATAAAACACAAGCAAAATACATAATACATACACAAATGTGAAACCTTACCTTGAGTGAAGCGATGTGTCGGAGGAGGAGGAACGGATGCAGAAAACATGACGGTACTACATATGAAAGTTAACTTTCTCGAGATATTTCACGAATTACGAACACCAACACGGTTTAAAGCGCATTGAGCGTGTCACTGGGTTTCTCTAAGTTGCGCTACAGAACAGCACTTTCCACGTTATTTCTTTTACAACACCTTGACTCTAACATTTGTTATAGCACATTATTGGTAAACTATACATAATATTTCGCTCGATTTAAAACTGATTTAAAGTATCACACTGTTTGCAATGGGAGATAGGAACGCCAATCAGCATTTGTTGATTCTTTAGAACTATTTGGTTGCTAATCTGAAGTTCTTTTCAAGTGTTGATAATGAACACCATTTAAGGAAATGTTCAAGTCAAATTTGTTCTGTTCCTTTATCGTTTTAATCTTCACAAGATGTTGGTAGTGATATTGTTGTCTGTTTACATTATTTAAGGCAGTTTATTAGATGAACATAAGTATGGTATAGGTTTTAAATTCGTAATTTAGATTCGTAATGGTTTTAAAAATGTAGTAATTTTGACTTACAACAAAAAAAAGTTATTGTTCTTTCCCTCTCTCTCCCTCCCTCCCTCTTTCCTCAATTAAGCATGTGTTTTGTTGATGACATCTCTAATGTTCAAGCTAAATAAAGCCATATTTTCTGTTAAATCTTCTTAAAACTTGCTTTCAGCATCTTCTGCTTCTACTTGGGTTTTGAATTACTATATAATAGAAACAAGAATATTTACAGGTTACTTGTCAGTTTATCCCTTTAATAATAATATTTAGAAATAATAGTGTTGTCATTATGGGGGTTTTGTGTGAATGTATTGATACATTATTAAATAATGCTGCAACATTAAAAAGTGGGACAAACTGCATTGTTGCGATTTCTTTCTGAATGCACTAGAAACCCATGTCTCTGAGACGGTTTAGCTTTAATACTCAAGTTTTATTTATTAATATGTTAAACACCTACATCATTATACTAAGTATTGTATAAAATATAAAAGAACATAATTTTTTTTTAATGTGTGCATTGCTGATTAACTCCTGTTCAGCTCTAGTAGTACACCAAAAATCCTCAAAATCTCTCACCTGTGCAGAGAAGCCACAGAAGAAGGCGTACCAGAAGTGCACAAAGGTGAAGGTGAAGTTCTTGTAGAAGAAGTAGCGCAGGAACTTGCACATGCGTAGATAGGACCAGCGGCCATGGACCAACAGCAAGCGCTGCAAGTACCGAAACTGTGCGAAGGAGAAGTCACTGGAAAGCACTGCCTGCATGCCCTCCTGCCCACTGATGCCAACACCGATATGTGCAGCTATGAAAGAATTAAGAGTCAGGCCATTACATTTCCATCTTCATCACTTTTTTTCCTCCAGATTTACTCACTTTTGATCATGCTGACATCATTTGCGCCATCTCCAATAGCTAGAGTGACGGCTTTCTTGTGTTTCTTGACCAGTTCCACCACTTGAGCTTTCTGGAGAGGGGTGACCCTGCAACAGATGACGGTTTGACACATACATGCTGTCCGTAAGAGCTCCAACTCCAGGTCCTTCTGCAGAGCAAACGCCTGTAACAAGAACCTTGTTTTTAGGACCTTTGGCCAGAAAAGGAGCAGGAAATAAACAAAGCAAAAAATCTTGTCTCACCAGACTGTGGCCATTAATAACCAGCCCATAATCTCCATCAACCTTCTCATCTTCCACCTCTTGAGATTTTTTACTCATAAACTTGTTTTTCCTTATTGGCGCTTCATCTCCTGATTCTGGAGACATCTTTTTTCTGGCATTCCTAAACACAAAATATAGACATATAGACAAATCACAAGCAGGTCCTTGACCTGTTTTGGTTAAGGTACAGAAATTATAGTTTCCTGGCTACTTCATTAAAACATCAGTTTAACAAAAAAAAGTTACAAATTTCCCATTCGTTTTTGTTGAGAGAGAGAAAAAAAGAGCATTTTTTTATTTTTAGTCATTCAGTTACTAAATAATGCTATCATTTAAAGTCATGTGACCATAAATTGTTTACACAATGTATTTGAATGCTATGAAATACAGTGATGTTGGTTGGAGAGGTAGCAGAAAACAATATACGGTTCCAATCTTTGGCTACTTTATAATACGCTACTTTATAATTTTAATAAAGCATAGTTTTTTTAAAATATAAGAATGGATGTGTGGAGTGGTATCAATCTTTAGATGAGTTTTTTTTTTGGAACATTTTGGAAATGTCTTAATCTTAAATGTCATTTACTACTTTGAAACAGAAAGGCTTTCAAGAATTATTCATAACACAAGAATATTTCGCCTATATACACTTACCTTTAGTTATATTTAATGTTAACTCTTTAATGTTTAGAAGTTTGCTCATTATAGACCTTAAAGCTATGGAAGCCCATTTCCGCCAAGTTAAAAAAAACGGCTTAAGTCAAAATTGTTACTTTTGACCTGCTGGCGTCTAACACGTGAATACTGCAAGAATAACAGTTTAAGGACATTTTCTGAACAGGCAGAACAGTAAGAAATGTGTAACGAACTGCATCCCTCCGAGTAAGTGATTATAGGGTTAGGTATCTAAAAATTTCGACTTTTTAAACGTTTTGTTTCATTAAACTTTTTATACTTTTTCATCACAAAACCCTAAAAGTAAAAACACTGATGCATGCTTAAGGAAATTGGTGTGTCCATTAGTTGGATATTTGCCTCATATTTGCTATTTTCAAGCTGAAGCTTTTAAAAATCCACTTTACAAGCTGTTGACACTTGTGTCTGATAAATATTCATGAAGCAGAGTTCTCTTATCCAATAAAAAGAAATGGAGAGTCAGCCACACATTTTAAAGTCACAAACACACTCCGCTTAAGATGGAACTCACACAAGCTCTTGTCGAACCTCCTCTGCGGTGTTGGCAGCCACTATGAAAATCTCTTTCATTTCCTCACGGAGCATATTACACGAATACCCAATGTTCTCCGCCGTCTCTGTGGGATCATTTGAACAATACAAAATGTAGAAATCCCAGTAAAACAAATCTTTTGAGAAGGTTTACAGAAGGGAAGAGATATAATCACCTTGTTTGTCTCCAGTCAACACCCAAATTTTTATATCAGCTTTTGCAAGTTGTTCAATGGTCTGAGGAACTCCATCTTGAAGTTTATCTTCAACCGCAGAAGCACCAAGAAGCTGGATAAAAAAAAAAACATCACTTTAACAGGAAGAGAACTTGTTTTTGAAGCATTTTCTTTCAGGATGGTGGCTTTACCATCAAGTCCTTCTCGATCTCTTCATAGATGGCGTCGAGTTTTTCCTCACGGTCCTCCATTGCTGTGCTAGCCTCATGGTGGCGCTGTCTCCATTCCTCAAACATACCTCTATCCAAGTGTTTATAAGCCAGGGCCAATGTCCTCAGCCCCTCTCCAGCGTATTCCTAGGATTTTAAGAGGGTCAGGAAAAACTCACCAAGCCTCGGGGAAATAGAAATGAGACTCACGTTGAGATGTTCCGTGGTGACCTTCATGAGTTTAGAGCATGATGGATGCAGCCTCTCGTAGATGATCGTGTCGGCTCCTTTACAGTAGAGGGTCAACTTGCCCTTTGGATTACGAACTGCAGAAACACATTCGTTATTATGTTTTTGAATGTTGTTTGAAGCCAGAGTGCTCCAGGACTCACCAATAACTGACATTCTCTTGCGGACGTTGTTGAAGTCCAGCACAGCTAACAGCTCGTAGGTGGTGGGTACACCCATCTCCACCAAAGAGATGGTCTCCGGTGTACGGGAACGAAACACAAAACCAAAATTTCTTGCCGCTGTGACCAAAGCCCCTTCATCTGGGGACTGAGCCTGGTAAAATAACTCTCCTGTGAAGAAGAGTTCAAAGATTTCCTTTCTCTTCTTATTTGAAACCGTAGGAGTCGCTACACACCAATCCACCCCGAGTCTTCAGATGGCTTTTCAGCAGGATGCTTTTCTAAAGGTCGATGAAATATTGATGCAATGACACTTGCTGCCTGAAGATGGCGTTTTACCATTGATTCACTGAACAAGTCGCCAGTCCATCGCAGGGCAACATTCACTCACACATTTACACCAAAGGGGAATTTAAATTATTCATTTAACCTGATGCATTGGAGGCACGGGGAGAATCATGAGCATAAACTCCTTCCAGGAAGGTCACCGGTGAGCCTTGAACCATCAACTTTCTTACTGGAAGGCCTCAGTGCTATCCAGTGCGCCAGCGTTTTACCAGTGACTCACAAATCCGAAGCAATAGCACTCCAAAAATTCTGTCTTTTCTCCACATTTTTGTCATACACCTCCCTGTGATCAGCCACTAACACTATAAACCCCTCGACATCTGGGATTTTCTCTGTGTTTTCATTTCTTCTTCAACAGTGAAGTTAAAGAACACAAATAAAAAATCACGGATGTCGAGTGGTTTATCGTGTTTGTGGCTGATTACAGGGAGGTGTATGACAAAAATGTGGAGAAAAGACAGAATTTGGGAGTTGCCGGTTTAATGCCTGCCCTGCGATGAACTGGCGACCTGCCCGGGGTGTACACCCACCTCTCGCCCAAAACGGGAATAAACGTGTTGGAAAATGAATGAATGGTAAAACGCCATCTTCAGGCAGGGAGCGTCATTGCATCAATACTTCCTCAACCCAAACAAAAGGACCCCGCTGAGAAGCCATCTGAAGATGTGAGCGAATCTCAATATTAATCGGTGTGTTTTCACATTTCCTAGGGTTTTATTACAGAGAAAGCAGACTTTTGTATCTCTTTTAATAAACTACTAGATGTGTAAAAATGCACAGATTGGAATATCACCATTGACTTAAAAAAAACATTTAATCTTAGACTACATTCACATTAAAGGGTTTAATGCCCAATTCAGATTTTTTAATGCAATCAGAATATTACTGATATTATCGAAGTATTCCCTGTGATGAAGTCAGAGCTAACCTCTGGCTTTGAGCGGTGGGTTAGCTACAAACAACTGACGCAGCAAATCTCTGGATTTGAAAGCTAGAAGAACTGGAGAATGGTGGAGCTGGATATTGCAAATCTTTGCGGTTACAATCCCACTTCAGTGCAGGTATGTGTGCGTTTTATTGACTTATTAGGCACTTATCTTTGCAATGAACATATCAGATATGTCACATATTAGCGAACAAAATTGGATTTGGGTCAAATTTGCAATCTGAATGTAGCCTTAGAAGACTGGCAATGGAGATCCGTTACAGCCAGAAGAAACGTCTTCAAACAATTAGAGATTGTCGTCTTTGCACAGTCTGTATGATATCATGCTAGCAGCGTGTTTGACGATATGAAACAGGAAGTTCAGAACCTCACAGTGTTATTCTGAATTCCGTTCAGCACAAATGCCTCAAATGATGCCACCAGATTGGAGAACGGCTGGTTCATATTGGGATATGCATGTGTTTTCATTCATGATGGATAGCACCCACCTTCTCTTTTTTCCTCAGGCATAACAGTGTGGCAGAGCGCCAGTAGACGGAAGAAGGCATGAACCTCTGGAGAGCCCAACTTCACAGCTTCCACCAGCTGATGGTCATGGAAGAGGAACTTTGGGTCGGCCAGAGAGTTCCAGGAGAAATCCACCTTCTCTGTCTTCTATTGATGACAAACAATAGAATAAATTGAAAATAACACACTTATCAGTGGCAGCCAGCCAATAACTTTTAGAACATTGATAATATTTGTGTATAACTCTATACATATATAAAATAAATAACATATGCATCAGATATAGCACTGTTTCCATTGCCTTCAAACCGGCACGAATTCTTATAGAAACACTTGCACAGTCAGGGACTTTATGTTCAAATCAACGAGATAAACCAAACTGGTGTTGATGATAGTCAATGGTAGTTGAAACCCAGTCATGAACATAAACTGAGATCGAGTACAGCAACAAGA
The DNA here is from genome assembly GCA_007224835.1 of Danionella cerebrum. Taxonomy (NCBI): domain Eukaryota; kingdom Metazoa; phylum Chordata; class Actinopteri; order Cypriniformes; family Danionidae; genus Danionella; species Danionella cerebrum. The sequence goes on along the minus strand of SRMA01026936.1, from coordinate 86,325 downwards.
CACAAGGCAGTTATTCTGTATCAACAAGGTCTCTCTCAGACAAAGATACCAAAACAGACTGGCATTTCAAGAAGAAACACAAAGAAAGTTGTTGATGCCAGAAGAAATTTCTTGGTTGAAAACTTTTTTTAATCGTATATGCAATCTTAAAAGAAAAATGCATATATTTTATTCAGGCCTCCTCTGAACTGCTGGTTATATATAACATATAAACTATAAACACCAACCTCTGTGACTTCAACCCTTTGTCCAGCAAAGTCCACAACCTCACCTGAGGATAGGAAAGGATGACGTTGTAGCAGTGTGAACAAGCATTTAATGAAACTACAAAAGGTTGAGCTCATACCAAATGTTTTCCCATTGATGGAGCACCTGTTGAAGGTCATGATGTTCTGGGTCAAGGTTCCGGTCTTATCAGAGAAGATGTATTTGATCTGCCCCAGCTCCTCGTTGAGCGTGGTCGTCCTGGCCTGGGCCGGAGTGTCACTCTTGACGTGGTACATTTTCCGATCCCAGTCTATAAAATAGCTGTTGCCCAATCGAAGGATCTCAACACTATTAAAAGAGAGGAAAAGTAAACATTCCAACATCTCTCTCTATATTATTTTGCAGCCTGGAGATGTAATATTTTTGGTAATGACTTCACCTGACGTAGAGCGAGATGGGAACTACGGTGTTGAGGATGATGACGTAAGACCAGAAGGTGAGAAAAGCTGAGAGAGAGGCATTGGCTCCATCAGCTCTAGGGAGGAACACGATGAAGGAATTCCCTTGCTGATATTCCCAGATGGCATTCCCAATGGAAAGGATGGTGCACATGAAGGCCAGAAAACCGAAAATCTAACAACGAACAGAACGGAACATGAAGCGTACATCGCCCCCATGTTTCTGAGCACAGAGCAGCTTTACAATCTACTCACAAACAAGACCAGCACATTCATGAGATGATCAATACTGGTCCTCTTGAAGATGGATTTACCAGAGTTCTGCATGAGCTTTGTGTCGGGGCCTAGTCCGGAATAAAGGTAGAAGTGTGAATTCTTACAAAGTACTTCCGTAACAATCAGTAAACTGTTCAAAGCTCTTCGTGGTCAGAGAAAATCTCCCTCTGTTACACTTCTACTAATTTGCAGTTTTTAGTGATGGCAAAGATTCAGTTCCTCGACATCTCATCTGGGGTTCTGGGATCTGAACAGGACACAGAGTGAGCACCCCCTGCTGGACTGTTTAGAATCACTTCCCACAGCAACCCATTTTTCCAAGCTCACCGATAGGAACTTAGGCTTTTTCCCCATATTGTCTCTCATCTAGGTACCAACCTTCACCTGCAGGGGGATTTTAAAGACCCTCTAAAGTGCCTCTATTGTGGATTTTTGAAAATCATCTTTCTGCAGATTATTGTCATGACTGAGTTTTAAATTAATCTTTAAATATTCCATGATTATCTACAATTAAAGACAACATTGTTGCACAATTTTTAAAAATATTTCACAAGGGAATGTTTTGCACATTTACTTCGAAATAAAATCTTTATCATTTTTTTTCTTTTTTAGTAAAGATTTCTTGCTTGAATAGAATAAATAAGTAAAACCTGATAATATGAGCCACTTTAAGACATTATGAAATGACTGATTGGATTTAGAACAAACCACTATTGTTCAATGACTCCTCCTTTCGGCTCATTTAAGTTAATTTACATGATTAATCGTTTAAACAACTGGTAAAATAACATGAAAGATCATCATGACAAAGACAAAATACATTCATTTGGACTTGAGAGAAAGAATTGTTCATTCTCAAAGATCGAGAAGTATGCACGTTTCCCAAAGTGGTTGTAAAGGTTCGAGAACTACAATGAGAAGCATTATTAAGACGTTAAAAGAGACCAACACAGTGGACTTCAATAGAAGACACACCTCCAAGCCAGAATGATGAAAGTTAGGGATGTAAGGCTTACTAGAAATTATGGCAAAATGAGGATAAACTAGTGTTTTTTTTTTGGCCACGAAGATGTTGCCCATGTTTAGAGAAAACAAAAAGGAAGAGGCATTGAACTCCAAGAAACAGCCGCTACAGTGAAGCATGGTGGTGGAAATATGATGCTGTGGGTATGTTTCAATGCATTTGGTCCTGGGAATGTTTAGGGAAACATTTAAAAGGACGAATATAAGAGGATTTCGAAACTCAGTCTGCTAGAAAACTTGGTTTAAGTCAACATTTTGTCTTCCAGGCCGTAAACATATTAAACGGTCATTAAAAACTGAAACGCAATTTTTAAAGGTTCAAGAGTTGGATGTGTAATATCAAGTTATATTTGCATTTTAACGTCACGTGCATCACTTTACTTTCATTTCCCACAATTTTAATGCCACTTTTGTATGACTTTGTGTACCTCCAAACACCACCAGGCCGAAGCACCACTCAGTGTTCCTGAGTGTGCATCCTCTCAGCAGAATCCTCTCGTTATCCAGAGCAAACGTATATCCTCCCACCTTCAGAGTCCCCGTGAACTTATCCAGACGATTGTTAGGAGGTTCACAATGCACTTCACCTGAAGAGCATTTGCATATTTATTACCGAGATACCAATGAGGAGCAGTCTTGCCTGGGAATGTTCCTCACCCTTGAATGCTGCTAGTCTCTGGATGTCGTTGCCCAGCTCTCCGGTCATCGTCAGAGCCTGTTTTACCTTCAGATTAGTCTCTCTACGAGGAAAAGAAGATAAGGATGATCTCTCGGATGCACATTTCTTACAGAAGAAGACTCTGTTACCGACCCATCGAGCTCGGCTGTTTCTATGTAGATGAGGTTCAGAGGTTCACTGCTGGAGAGCAACAACAAATCAGCCTACAGGAAACAGAAACAGCCTTTTTATGAGTGCAAAATTAACTATAAAAACCTAATGCAAGCCTCGTTACGCCGTTTTAATGCACAAAATAATAACTAAGATGTTAGGATTATTTGAATCATATTTAAAATATTTATTATAGTATTATCAAGATGCCCTTCATACTTACAGTGCATTTAATATGTACAAGAAAATAAAAAGTGCTCATTAGTATTTTAGCCATTCATGTGTTGATCAAGCAAAGAAAAAAAAATGTAACCTGAAACTTAATTTGGCTCAAAGTACCGTACTCAATAATCCTTTTTAAACTTTTATAGAAGATTCCAAAAATCAAAAGAAGGGTACATAAATAAAGCAGTGCAAAATAAATAATATAAAGTAGAGACAGAAACAAACGCAATCAGAATTTTTTAAATTGTCGTTTTTTTTATAATTAGATTTTATATTTGAATAACTGAATATTATTTAATTTTGTGGAATTCAACTTACTGTGACAAACTCGTTGTTTTCCAGCTTTACAATGTCACCCACTTGAACATTCATCCATTTTTCAGTCTTCAGCCTGTTTGACAAGTCATTTAGTTATTTCAGGGAAAGACTTTTATTTTAGATTAATAAATAATACATACTCTCCATCGATGAGCACTTCCACTTTTCTGTTGTTGACATGGTTGTCATTTTTGTGCCTGGTCTGACTCAAACGAGCAAAGACGTCGAGAGTTAAAACAAGCAAGCTACAGATTAATAGTAAAAAACACGACATTAGCACTCACAATGTCATCAGAGAGGTCTTTCGCTAAAGTTATGGACAGGACCAGCAGCAGAGGAACAACAGTAGTGAACCAGGACAGAGAGGAGATCTGAGGAATCAGCTGTTCAACACGAACACCACAGTCTGTTAAAACGTTTCATATAAAACAGCATTTACGGTAATAATGAAATATTATATTTTTAGAAGCCGATCCATTTGGGGTTCTCATCTAATATAATGAAAATTCATTTTTGTAAAACAGCTTGTGTGCAAACGGGTGTCATTTCTGTCCCTGGGACTTTATATGTATTAAAAAGCATTAAAACAGCTTCATAAACATATTTTATTACCAACCAAAGTGTACAGCACACTATTCTTATTGCAAATTTAAGCTAGAACATTTAAAAGATTGCAAAATCCTCACAAAACACTGAAAATAGCATTTATTGCTTATATTTCCCCAGTCTCTGATGCTACACTTCATCATAAAATATAATGATTAAGATCTTTTTCCTAGAAACCCCCCCCCCCCCCAAAACATTTTAGTTATGTCCCCAGTTTTTTTTAGCAGGTAGTTGCATCACTTGGATATTTAAAAGGCCATGGGAAGAGCAAAGGTAAGTTCTCTCTATTTCTTATTTACGATTTTGTGCTGATCATTTGGAGCGGCATTTAAAAAAAATACTATCCTGTTACTCGGATTATTTCAGAGGTTTAATTAATTCGGTGTAAAAAAATGCACATATTTGGTAAATAATCGAATTTGCAGAATTTCCTGGTTCTATAATCATGTGCACCATGGGACCATTTAGGAAATAAAATAAACTGGTTCATATCAAAAAAAAAAACGGCACCCTTTTTTTTTTATTATAAATCTAATAAAACATTTAAATAAGTTACTTAAGATGGACCAGTTCCCATTTGGAATTCTTAAGTGTGTATGTTATTGGGACCGCTTTTGAAATCAAGTAAAAAAAAGACATTTTAAAAAGGATCATGTCAAGAAATTGTTTGAATAATCTTTAATAATTCCCTGATTAATAGGACGTCTTAGACTAGAACAGGACAAAATGGCATTGCACCCATCTAAAAAAAAAAAGTAGGCCATTAAGAAGGACTAGTGTAACCTCAGATTTCATTTTTATAAGAATCTAACATATAAAATGAATGTGTTATTGTAGTTATCCTCTCTATTAGCCAGTTTTGACAGAAGTACCTGCAAAATGAGAAGAAACACAAAGTAAGCGTTGGCCAGTCTCTGAAACTGCTCAAACAGATTGAGAGGGAGGAACGTGAAGACGTTGTATTTGGACGTCTTGATGGAGTTGTTCTGTTGGAACAAACACGAAATGCTCATCAAACGCTGCAAAGAAAGATGTTGATGTTCTGCTAATGTTAGACATCGTATTCGCTACTCACGGCGTAATTGAACGACAGGTTGAATTCTCTGTCATTGGCTCTCAAATGTCTCTCCTCTGAGCAAAACAAAACAATGCATTGATTCAGTAAAAAAAAACAAAAAAACAACGTCAATATTCACCTTCAAATCACTAACCTTCGACTTTCTTTTTCTTGCCATTAATTCCACACGCAGACAGCATGGAGCCCATGATTGCACAAATCACACCATCACGCTTATAAAATGTAAAATACAGAAAATTATTTTACGAGAAAAAGCCTGCTGATTTTAGTCCCTTCAAAACATTCCATGAGCATTTCAGCATAACAATGGTGCAAAACACACAGTCAACGCAACAAAGAAGTTCCAATATATTGCGTAGGTTCAAAAAAGGTTATTGGTTTTGTTGCTCTGTGTTTTAAAGCAACATATCAAGAGAGAGGACATCATTTGCAAGGTTATTTTTTAAAAATCTGGGGAAAAAAAACAATTTTCAGTTTCATTTAATGGACCGAAAAATCGCTGGCATCAGTGCCATCTAGAGGTGAAAAGAAGGGATAACCCTTTAAAGTAAAAGACCTGTGATGTGGCCTGTGTTTTCCAAAACTTAGAACAGTCTATAAGGAGATTTTTTTTTATCAAGTTTTACATTTATTTGACCTTGTTTTTGCTTTTTGTGAGGATTTGTGAATTTTGATTTTTGTTATAAAACCTAAAAACTATTGGTTGACAATTTTTGCAGTAAAAAAAGGACTATTTACTATGGGAATTGTAACTATACGTTTTGTACAATTTCAGGAATTTTTTGTGTAATGTAATGAAAAACAAATGTATTTAAAAAAACAAAAAACTGTAGTTGTACTAAAAATTGACATGAAGCATTGCCACAAAAAAACTGTTTAAAAAATAAATTCTTACAGCAAATTGTAGTAGTAAAGACTGCTAATAAAGCCCCCAGACTTCTAAGGGTTAATAAAAAAATCTGTGCTTGGGGATGAGGAGGCTTTTCTTCATTGAATTTAAGAATTAACATTAATGGATTAATATTTAAACAAAAAAACAAACACATTTTCACTCAATTGCTTTGCAGAAAAAGTACATTTTTCAGAAACTGTAAATCCACCCGTATAAAATTCCCCTTTTAACGCCTGCTGTCTCACTCTTCATGCCTAGCTGTGGTTAATAATAAACTCCAGAGCTGCACACGTCTTATCAGCACAGGTTACCGATGTATTTACACATACAGACCTTCCTCACACACGTCTCTGTGTTTCCTGATCTCGCCATTATTCACCATGTTTTCACATTTACATATTTTCTGAGCTGCACGTGTATTCCAATCAAGAGCAACTTTTATCCACACAAAATGAAAGAAGATCAATACGATAAAATATTTAGCCGCAAATAAACCCTGAACTTCAGACCAATTCGCAGATTGTACCTTCATCAGTTTTTATCTAATCTAATATTATCAAGAAGCATCTCAAATAACAGCTCAAAAGTCAACACAGCAGCCCCGCCCCATGGAAGGAAGATTCTTCAACTTCTCCAAGAGTCCGACAAAGCTTCACCTCATTTCCTCTAATCGCCTAGAAGGACGTTAACATGTACTACACTCTTTACAAAAGAGAACTTAACCAAGTTTAAATCCGTTAAATCAAAATGACATTTTATAAAGCACTGTGTTAAATGTTTGGGTTACTTTCAGTGCTTCTCCATGATTAGGTTCTGGAGCACCATGAGGGTGCTGTTCCATCAGTGTCTCAGTCAAAGTTTCAGGGTTTAATGCTAAGGGTTTCAGGGTTCATTTTAATAAATGTGCTTCCTCGGACTGTTTTGACATTAATGCGGGAGATAAATGTAAAAAAACGTAAGTGTTTGCATACAAAAACACCCACAGCCCTGCGAATGAGAGAGAGGCTTCGCTCTGTGTGTGGCTCGTAATTTGTTTGGATTCGGCTTCTCTCTCCCATTGATTTCAATGGTATGTTTACAAAATGTATTTATTTACACATATTTTTTTTTTTTTGCAGCTGTATCAAAAGTTCTAGCACATCATTCATCATCAATAAGCTGCTTGATATAATCTACATAATAGGATAATAGAAATGACTACTTTTGTCTCATACGATAAAATTAAATTAGTGTTGTCCAGCATTATAGCGTCAACTAATTGTTTATAATGAGAAGCTAATGAGAGTTTTCAGATCATTAAAAAGCTGATTACTGCGTTTAGTGTAAATGCAACTTTTGATCTGAATTATTTCCTTTCATATCCTTTTCAAAATAATTTAGCTAATCACAAGACAGAAGTGATTACACCTCAAAAGAATATCTTAATTAACTTGTTATTTTCCTTTCGAAAGGAAACTAAGTGTGTAACGATGCGCTACGTCTACGATTGGATACACACCTCGATATTATGCCCACGATACAACATGCATCACAATATTTTACAACACTATTTTTAAACAACTACTGAAACAAATGGAAGTTTTGAGACCATGGCGTTAATAAGGCTAGGGTCTAGTTTGATTTGTATGAGAGCATTTGATGCTTTACATCCACTAGGGGGCTGTGTTAATATTTGCAATAAGTCATCTTTTTTTACCCCAAGTGATGGAGTTCATTTTAAAATCTTTCTTGTTTAAGTTGGGAGTAAAGGATAATTATCCCTCAGAGTATAATATACATATAAAACAATATAAAGAAGTTTCAGAAGTGACTAGAATCACAACCATTACTCCCAGAAGCTCAACAATACGTATTGTGACAATTTTGTATTGCAATATATTGTGCCGAGATAAATTGTTACACCCCTACAGCCGCTAAATTAAACTGCTGTAAAAAATGTATAAAAATTTACAGTTTATATATTAAAGATAATAATGAATCTTTGGGGGCGTGGCATTGCAATTAAAGAAGATTGTATAATGGAAGTCAATGTGGCAAAAATAGCAACAAATTATTTTAAATTAAAAAAGAAAATCTAGTGCTGCATCAACACCAATGTTGTTACTATTGTTTGCCTTTAACACGGTTGTGATAAAAGGTAAACATTTGTATTGAAAATGGTCATTTTTTTTTCAGAATATTGTGACAAATATTGCAATTAAAGTGTAAAAATTCTGGATTTTAAATTATATAGTAGACTAAATATAGTGTTATCAACAGGTGTCTCTTACAGGTGTTTTAGAGATAATGTCTATGTTACTCCAGTGCCGCATTGTCAAGGAAAGTTCAGTGACCATAACTAATGTTGGAGGTAAATGGTGACATTTTCCCCTCGCCAACAGGAAAACGCTCACCATCCACCATCTAGACTGAAGAGTCAAGAAGAAAAGAAACATCCGAAACCCCACCACCTTATCTCCTTTTGACAAGCTGGTACCCCATTTAAAGACGTGCTTTTTTTCCTGAATAATTCCAAACTCGCCTTTGAAATGTCACAGAGTAACAAGAAAACACTGGAAAGATTGCCCCCAGCCAATGTTAATAAGTAACAGAGTGAACAAACTTCCTCTTTATACAATACCCGCACTAGACCAACACAATCCCTTCAAAAGTGGTCAAACTGATTTTAGTAATCCATCATTAAATAACAGATGAGCCTGAGCCGAGTCCTACCTGAGCCACACGTCTGCCATCCAGGGACCCAAGAGGAACCGTAGCGTCTCCACCACCTCATAAACATGCGTGGAAAAGCATACGTTCAGCTTCACTACATTTCCCATAATGCAGTTGGAACAGTGTTTTACTTACAGTGCAGGTGAAGGGGTGTGGGCTTTCCAGAGGCGGGAAGAGCTGGTTTGTGATTGGACGGGAGAGCTTAGATGAAGGAAATGGAGGGATTTCACTGTAAAACACGTTTCAGGGACAAACAGAAGACAAACATGGCATGATCTTTGGACCCTGGGAAAGGGATACTGGTAAAACGGGTGGATGAGGGAATGGCATGAGCTAGTCACATGACGCCTTCAACGGCCAGGTGAAATTAAACAAATTATAGTCACAATAGCCATCAAACAAATGACGAAAGAAGAGATTAGTACAAGATACTTTATGTATAAATCTGTCGTAGTGCACACAAACATTTTATTAACACATTTTCCGCATCAATACTGTACAATACAAATAAAACTTCCAAATGTGAGTACATAAATTCCTTTTACATCCCATTTAAACCAATAATCTGTCAAAAAACATTAAAACTGAGAACTTCCACAAATTGGCACGAGGAATGTGTACAGTATATTACAAAGTGAGACAGTTCTCTGCTAAAATACTAACGGTAACATCATGAAGTTTATAAAGTGAAATAAATAACAGGTTCAGCGCACACACAACGGTTGGCAATATCAACATTTTACACATTGGCAGTGTGACAAATACAGGTTTTTACATTGCAATTTCAACTAACAAGTGAAACTTTTTGAGCAGGGCAAGAATGAGGGAACAAAACTAGTCTCAACTGTTGCACTTCGAGCCGGATAAGGGAAAACGGAGCAAAACAGAAGTAAAATAAAAAAAAACAACAGAAATAAAACATAGATAAATAGTAAAACATTCAAGCGAAACGGAGTAAAGGATCGTTAAAATCAGACGAAGAAACTAAAATAAGGCCACCTAAAATATAAAAATAATCATGGATAATATTCAAGCTTGATCTGATATTTAAATGTCACATTTTTCTCCATCTTTGAAAAGCTGTGGCAAATACACCGTGAAACAATAAATAATGCAACCAAAACCAGTTTCTCACACATGATCATGGACTCGGCATCATCTATTTGTGGACAATAGAAACCGAAACAAGTGTGAACGACAAATTATTGCTGCCACCAACTGGTCAAAATAAATAGTGAAGGGAGGAAGCAGAACGTATAAACCAGTCATTGTCGATATCATCCAATTGGACGGAAGCCAGAAAGGCACACTTTCGGCTGATGTCTGGTAAATGAGCGCTAGAGGAAATTATATTTTTGTTCTGCATCGGGACCATCTGGTTACTCTTTAACAGGTTTACATCAATAAAATAAGGCAATGAACACATGGCAATGGGCTGAACGGAGATAAATTGCTTGAATGGATGTGAACCTCAACTAAATGTAACGAACACAGCACCACCTACAGGCCAGAAGTCGAAATGCAATAGTACATGAAGACAAGGGATTTGTGCACAAATTATGATGTACTATTTAAGGTATTGCATGAAATAGAACACTTGGATAACTTCATAAAATATTAGCACTTTGTAGATAAATGTTAAGTCTTAGTCATTTTTGAGGGTGATAATTGTCAAAAGATATATTTCGAAAGCTATTTTTTCATTCGTAGTTGTATTTAATGTTTTTGAACCCTGTTTTAATCTATGTGCACATTAATATAAGATAAGTAAATCCTTCACAGTTCCCAATCGTAAGAAACATCCCTGATTGGTGCTAGGCGGAGTATAAGTAAACAAATGTGTTCCTTATTTCCTCTTCGTTATTTCCCTTCATCAGTTCTAAACCAAACCGTCTCCTTGGTGAAAGTCAAACGGCCTCTGCTGTGCCCTTCTCTGCAGGAAGGATGTGAGAGTCAGTGGGTAGAGGACCTTGGCAATGTTGACCTTAGGGCTGGTGCTTTGGATCATCCTCGACTTTGTTCTCCTCACCTCCCCTCCTCAGCAGAGCGGCTCTCGGATTTGAGCTTGACGAATTCTCGGGCCACCTCATCCCCTGAGCGCTGCGAGAGTATGCGCATGATTGTCAGCCCCGTCTCATCCATGTGTACAGTGGCTCCCAACGGACTCCAGCAAGCACAGCTGGCCCGAGGCGCAACGTCCCGTAGCTGGATCACCGAAATGCCAACCACACGATCCGCTCGACCAAAACAGTAGTCCTTTACACACACCTGTAACTCATAACAGTCTGGCGCATCCTCGTTCCCCAGGATACTAAACAGAAAGAGTGAGAGAGACAGCGTGAGTGAGAGATTAAGAGAGAGAGTGAGGGCGTAAGTGTGAGATGGCAGGGGCGAAAGAAAATGAGTATGTGTGAGACAGCACGAGTGAGCGTGTGAGAGTGAGTGAGTGAGAGTGAGACGGGCGCGAGTAGATCAGAGTGAGACAGCCACGAGTGGGTGAGTGAGATGAGTACAAGTGGATGAGAGTGAGATGGCGATAGTGAGACAGCCACGGGTGGGTGTGTGAGATAAGTATGAGTAGATGAGAGTGAGACAGCCACGAGTGGGTGAGTGAGAGGAGTACGAATAGATGAGAGTGAGATGAGTACGAGTAGATGAGAGTGAGACAGCCACGACTGGGTCAGTGAGATGAGTACGAGTGGTTGAGAGTGAGACGGCGAGTGAAGGTGTGACAGTGAGTGAGAGTGAGAGCCACGAGTGAGGGTGAGACGGCAAGGGTGGCTGAGAGTGAGACGGGTGTGAGTGTCTCATGTGCAAAAACGGGTTTACACTAAACATTATCGAGAGTTTCTACAATCATAAATATTCTATCACTTATCCCACTGTTAATTCATTTTGTCCACACATCAACAAGCAGCCCATCTTTAGATTCTTGCTTCTGCTCATCCTATAATGAGTCTTTCCACATTTACATGCATTAGTTTCTACAAACACTGTTGCATCTGCTCAAAAAAAAAAAATTGAAATAAAAAAAAAACATCCTTTCTTTTCCCTCATCACAGTTTGCTGTACTGTTATTCATTAAGCTCATTAGTCTTGCATGAGAGGCTTGTGCACTCACAAGTGGAAGGTCTCGTTGAACTTGGGCGCCCAGCTGTTGTTCTTGGATTTGGTGGTGAACTTGCGCTTCTTATCATTTAGATGAGGACCAATCATTGTGATCTCGACAAAAGGCCGGAACATACCAGAAGTCTGCCACTTCAGGTCATTAGCAGCCACAACTGGAAACAGAAATGCCAGATAGTCATCAGTAAACACAGGTCACAATCACCAGGATTTGATAACTGTACCTTTAACTGTGACTTTGTGTTCTCCAGTGCCTGGATGAGTGAAGAGGTCGATCTGTATGGACACTTCCCCTACTGCTTTCTCCACTCCCGAACCTGCAAACACAAGTTATGATGTTAAATACTCCAAATATTACTTCCCTCAATCAAAAGAGACAAAGTGTTCAAAGCAACACTAGCAAGCCTTAAAACATTTTTCAGTATCACCAACTTAAATCAACTGATATTCTTTAAAAACAAACCAGAGATGGTTTACTTCAAACGAATTTAACACAACTTTAATAAGTGCACCAAATCTAAATCAGAACTTAATAGGTTCATCCCTTAATTTGACCCAGACAAATAGGTCTAATACTCACTTTGCTGGCGGCTGCTCCAGCATTCAACAGAATGCTTAGGCAATGTGTGATCATTTCATACTTTACCAGATGTTATTCAATATTAATTCATAACCCATTCTTTCTCAGGGATTAATCAGACAATAGATTATGAAGAAATTGTTATTATTACACTGATTGATTTCAAGCACTATACAATACCCAGACAATTTATAGAATTTCATTCTTTTCCAGTAACATATACAATGGGTAATGGGAGAAGATTCTTTACAACATGACATTTTGAACACATAGAAGAGAACTCAAAAGATGGAGTGAAGCATCAGGACCAAAGTTAACAGTTAAAGCTCCGTCTCTTGCTCAACGTTTTTGGTCCATGCCATGTTTATTTATCTTAAATGCAACTTAGTTGGATGAGGTTGCCTTTCATCCAAGTGTTATATAAATAAATGAAATGTAAACAGCCTGCGGGTTGTAGAACAAGATATGTTTTGTTCAAATGAATGATTCATTGAATCGTTTAGTAAAGAATCTTTTAAATTTAAAACATGTAAAGAGAGCACTGTATCTGTATAAACCAGCGTGAAAAGAAGTCATTTAATATACGTGCACTTCCTTACCCAGTCCAGTAATATTAGCCATCCCAATTTTAACCCTGAAAAGTACACTTACTTTAAAAACTCAATGAAACACAGAATGTAATGGGCCACTTTTGATTATATATGAAATTGAGCTTTCTAAAATAAATAAATAGACTCATTTTTATAATTTGCAGCGTCACACATTTACATGCTAACGGTTAGCTTAACTCTAACCGTCCACTAGATGTCACTAGCGACGCAGTACAAAACAAACGTCCCTCAATGAATACTTCATTTCGTATTACTGTATTTAATATCCACCATTTTATAACAATTTCCTAAAATAGACTTATGTTTTTCTCTTGTAATAGCACAACTTTATATTTTTGGAAGGACTAGCAAACAGGTCGATGAGAAGGGGGTTTCGTCTATAAGAAAGTCTATGGTGACCTACCCCTGGATGGTGGGTATTTCTCACTAGGTGTTAACCTCAAACCTTTCCCATTGTGCACTTGGAGCGGAAACAGAGTCAGAAGCAGCAGTGAAAGAGACAAAGGACAAAAGTTAAGTGTTGAACATGGAACAACAGAGAAAAACAGAGAAGGAGGATTTGCTTTTAAAGAGCTGGAGCAATCACAAGCGTGTGGATGAGCTGTGGAGTAAGTGGGTTTCCTGTTCACCTTGAGCATGTTGAGAGGTCACAAACGTCTTTATGAGTGTGTCTGTGGTCTGTGTGTAGAGAGACAGCGCATGCCTCAGTGACGACAGCTCGGGGCTCTTTTCTAAGAAGGTTTTCTTCAGACCGTTTCCTCCAGCGTGGAAGTATTGCTGCACAGAGATTGAGCAGGGGGCTGAAATCTCTACACAACACTGATTTAGTACGAAGTAACTTCACTGATGGTTTGAAGAACAGATGTATACCTTAATGGTGTCTAAAGCCACGTCCATCACTGCACACTGCTTGGGCGTCAGACTTTTAGCATCACCCGACATGTGATCCTGCAAAAACAGATAGTAATACAATCTTATACTTGGCTTGAGAGTGCCCGATGCAAAGAAAGTAATTTAATCTGATAAAATGGAATTCTGAAGCGATTCCAGATCTCCATCTAAACTAAAGTCTCATACATTTAAACTGAATTTGTACTCTTGTATTGTTGTGTTTGGTTTGTAGTCATTTAAATACACTTGAAGAGTGATGCGGTCCATGTTTTGTATTTTACATGCTTAATTAATTGCATTCCAGGAACAGCCAGTAATGTTTTATTTAATTAAAAAAAACACGTGTGTGGTGCGGTTCCAATCCAATCCAATCCATCTTTATTTATATAGCACTTTTTAAAAACAACAGGGTCAGCCAAAGTGCTGTACACAGCCTATGAGGTGTAAGGCTAATAAAAATAGTGATGTAACATAAAACAAATAAAAATAAATTTGTTCCGCAAAGAGCATATAAGGATAATTTCAGTCTTTGTGATTATAATTCAATGTGATCCAATTCTTCGTTAAGGCGTAACATTAGGGATATGATAGAATTGCGGTGAATTTACCCCATAAATATAATGAAATTACAATTTTATCACATTTTATAATAAAAATGTAACCGTTAAAGGAATAAAGCAATCAATATTTGATGTGCAATGTAAAATCCAAAAATGTGCAAAGATGCAAAACAACGTACAAGGACCAGGATGTACGACAAACAAGTCTGAAACAAATCATGTTAACTTGTAATAGTTGTACAATTACATCTTTAAAAAAAAAAACATCATTTCACACTCAGTGTAGCGAAGGTGTATTAAATACATATCATTCATTTTCTGTAATAAAAGACAGAAAAAAAAGAAAAATCATTGTAATTTTTTTAGATATGCCAGCTTCAGCAATCGCTCATGCTGAGCAATAAAAAGATTTTCATTTTTCGATTAAAATGCTTGGAAAACAATAGGTACCTTAAGTTTTGACAACTGACCCAATTCCTTTGCGGCCGAAAAGATCATCCCCTGTTGAAAACAAAATAAAGATCAACAAGGAGGAAGTGAAAGGAAAATGTTGGGAGTTAAATTTCCTTAAATTGAATCAATTGGTGAACAGCACAAAAACAAACAATGTCAAAAAGTGAAACACACAAGAAACGTCAAAAGTATTTTTATGGCCAGACATGGTTTTTTTTCCCCAGTGAGGAGGATAAAGTGCTGTTTTCAGAACGAAACAAGCATTTCTTACAAAAGTGTCATTCCCTTGAGGAAGTATGATGGTCTTCTCCAGACTATTCATCACAATCCTCCACAGCTCCTTCAGTACTCTCTTTAGCACCGTCTTCTCACACACAGAGGCGAACAGCATCAGACTGTACAAGTACAGAAACACATCAGCTCAGGCTTCAAGGAGAACAAAAGAGCTAGTTAAAACGCAAGACTTTTTCTAACTTTGCGTCCAGGAAGTCCATAAGAGGCCGCAACATGTTGTCGGCATCGGCTTCAACCTGGTTACGGTTGTTTGCATTAACAGGTCCTTTAATCTGGTACAGCAAACCAGCCATCTGACGCATGCAGTCGTCAATGCGGCTCTGGAAACTGTAAATGAAGATCACAGTTCAAGAAGCACCAGAGTGAAATACTTCAGATTAATAAAAAAAAATAAATAAATAAAACCCGACGTGTTTCCGAAGGTGCTGCTCAGCTCATCCAAGACGTTGTTCAGCTTGACCTGTAGATCATTCAGAAGGTCACTGGCCTCGGTGTCCAGCTGTTGAAACACAAATGCACAAAGACATCCAATCAAATGCAAAACATGATATTCAGTGATTGCAGAGTGATTCAGTGGAGGGGAAAATGCTAATAATGAGGTTAAAACAGCCTTCAAATGAGCACCAGACAAAATTTGTCTTTATTGTGTACAATGCACCTTGAAAACACATGAGGTTAAGTGGGGTATAATCTACCCATTACAGACAGAAACCCACCTGCTTGCTGCTGAGAGAAACCTTCAGAAAGAGCAAAAGAAAAAGAAGATGTTTAACCTAACTACATGTTGCCCTACGTTCCCCCCTTATGTTCACTAGTCTAATAAGCTGAGAAGGGGAGAAGGGATATGGGTTCTCCATTACAAGATGGTACTTTGTGATGTGTTTGGGAGAAGCACAAACTTTTTGCGGAGAACAGATGGGTGAATTTATAGAACAAAGTGCAAAACACCAAGAGAGAAGAAAAACTGTTTTTTGTCTCGTTTACTGCAGCTTAAATCCATGCATCATCATGAATACTCTTATTGTTCCAAAAACCTGATTGATCTTGATCATTTAGGCAATTAATGAAGCAATGATGTTGATACAAAGAGCTGTTGAAAAGGGGTTTTTGAGCTGGTGGAAACTACTTCTTGTGGAACTACAAATTAAAGCTCACCTTCTTCTCCCTCTCTGCTTTCTCAGGCTTTTCAGAGATACAAAACACAAAGCATCATAAATAAACTCCAAAATCAAGACCAACATTTCATTTTAAGCATACTACAAAAAAGAAAGACCCTAATTTATACAACAAATTACACACCTTGTCCTCAGAAATCTCCTGAGAGAACCAGGATTGGAGAAAGACAGAATAAAAAAAATAAATAAATGTGAAAATGTAACTGCTCTAAATTCACGTTAAATTACTTTTTAAAAATAATTAACATTACAAACTAAAAAAAAACAGCTTTTTCTATAGAAAGTGATTAAAAGGAGTCATGAACTGAGAAACAGAACTACAAAAACAGCATTATAGTCTTTAAAACTACTCTGTGTAGCTTCTGAGATTTACTTATTTGAACATGTAATGGAAAAATATTTAGAAGCTCACTGTCTGAAATAGAACAGGATTCAGTAAATAGAGCACACACACACACACACACAACACAAAATAGAGCACATCTATGTTCTGCCATTAACCTAACACAGCTAATTTTGCACATTTCCAATGTTTAAGCTAAATAAAGCCACATTTTCTGTTAAATCTTCTTAAGCCTTGCTTCCAAACTGGTTATAGATCAATATTTCAATAACGCACTTCAGTGAACAAAGCAGTTCATGATTCATTTGACAGTAATTGTTGTAGCGTAGAAGCATGTTGGACATTGACTGAGACCGTTTTGTCTCCAAACAAAGTAACACGTTCAATGTTGTTGGAATGTGTATGTTTTAAATTCATAAATTCATTTCAACTTTCAAAATGCAATTCACATATTTTCATGTGAAAGCAAAAAATTTTGTCCAAACGTGTGTTAAAACTGAATTTAAAGCAAAACATTCCACACAATTTCATAGATTTTTAAGCGAAAGCTAAAATATTCTCGTAAAATGTAAGCTCATGACCAGTGAAACTACACATCTTTACATTTTTTGCAAAGAAGTTCAACAAAATTAATATGTTAGTTCTATTTTTGCAAAGCATACTAAGAACATGACATGTCTTATTAAAAATTGTGCAAATTATTTTCGAGTTTTAATTGGCCTTTACAAGGCAATGGTAGATGTATAGAGCTGAAATCTTTTACTTGTGGTAGGTGCGCTGAATAGTATTTTATATAAGCCGTAAGTCACTGAAAAAAAGACTTGATTCTCAGGTTTCTGTTATATAGGATGAGTTGGTATATAGTTAACATAGGATTACATTTGGTGGGAAATGTAGGTATAACCAAGTTTACAGTAGAAAGGTCACATGTTCTAAAAGTTCAAAATTTTCTGCAAGAATGGAACCCCTGGTTAAAGCCATGTTTACACACAATCCTTTCGAAAAAGCTTTTGTAGGAATAAATGAATCAAACAAAGTTTTTTGAGCAATGAAGTTGATTAAGTGTAAAAATAAGAGCGAAGAAGATGAGATGAAGGTCAGAGTGAGGTTTGGCAGGGAGTTCACACACAGTTCAGCCTGACTGCTGGCATTGGGCACAACAGCAGATCTCAGGCTGAACAAATCACTTGGGAGACTGGCTGGATTAACAGGATAATGGAGCACGCATGAAAAACCACACGCCTCACTCCAGCAGCACAGATGATACCAGTAACAAAGAAACAAACCTCCAGTAACTCCACATCCTCCTCATCCTCACTCTCCTCCAACTGAGAACAGAAGCCACATCACACAGTCAGACCGAAGGGGACACTAATGCCATCTGGGCATTACATGACAGCGAGCGGAGATCTCAGACCAGCAGATGCCAGTATAAGATTAACAGTTAAGACGTTTAGATCAAACAAAATGTATATATTTCAGTAAAATAAGCAATGCAAGAAATCAAACAAATGTCATACATTCAGTCAGTAGAATCAAGACTTTGACAGATCCGTTAAAATAATGGCCGCAAAATATAAAAATGTCAATTTATTTGAGGGACAAAATAAAAGAAAAACACAATACAAACAACGTATTGCTCAAGAACAAGAATTCCGAACTCAGAGCTATAATCATGTAAACATTCACTATGCTAATGAACATATGTGCTAATATAAAACAACTAGATCTATATGATTTTTTTTTTCTACAATGGGATTCAGAGAGGCTGTTCCGACTAAAAGGAATACTATCAACTAAAGCTAGTTAAGCTTTATCCTTTACCAACCTCAGCATCTTGAACATCTTCCTCAATGATCTGAATGGGCAGAGAGGAAAAAACTCCTCTCTCAGATATTTGATTTCTCTTTTTATTCATTTAAATATTTAGAAACCCAGAAGAGAAGTAGCATGAGAACTGCAATGTTTAAAATTGAAAGAAGCGCTGCTTTGGAAAAGGTTTACAAAAAAATATGATCTAAAATTAATATGTGACCAAATAAAATTTTTGTTGACCAGAGTTTTGTTACAAACTCAGGGGTCTGTGATTGAGGATTAATACAACATGAAAGAAGATTAAGACAAAAAAACTACAAAGAGAGGAGCCAAAAAGACAAAAATAATGTAAAAACTTGGCCAAAAAAAACAGGCAAAAATAAAATGATTTAAAAAAAAAGATAACAATGTTTTTATCTTTTTTAACTGGATTCTAAATATTAGCCTCAAGTCTTTGAGCATTTTGTTTTACTTTACTTTGACGTAATAAATAGCTTTTAATACAAATGCTTAAAATATCTTTTAGTGCAACCCCAGCTTTATTTTTTGTTATATTTTTTTTTAATTAGATTACACAATATTTGCAGTCTGCAAAATTTACTGAAATTGAGAATGAATTTCCCTCCCCTTTTGTGCCATTGTGCTTTTTTTTGTAGCAGAACTTTGAAAAACACAATCCATATCACAGGTATTGTACTTCCAAAGGGTTTTCCCTTAATTTCGCCAATTGATGACACTGATGGCACCGCTTTGGGTCTGTAAAATGAAACTGGAAAACGATTTTGCATCTTATCATGTTTTAATTTACCTTGCAAATTATATACTTAAAAGTATAGCTCTTATAATGTTTGTTTAGGTTTTAAAAAGTTATTGTTTTTTATTGTGGACATATTTGAAATCAAAATTAAACAATGTGTGGGTCACATCCAATGGACTGATTTTAGACAACACACACACACACAAAACAAAAAAAAAAACAGTTTGCAGGTGTTTTTTCCTATTTGCATTAGTGTTGCACGTGATCACTGCGTTGATGTGAGTAGTGAGCAAGAGAGTCACCATAAAGTTTTCGGTGTCTTTTCCAACCAAAAGCTCTAGCATCTAAATGAACATGAGTGCACACCGCTACTGCAAATCAAAAACGGGCTACTCCAAATGAAAACACAATTTTATTCTTTGTATTCTTTTTTGAAGATTAGAGTAGACTCTTACCAAATGAATAATCAAACAATATTTTAAAGAACCTATTTTGGTTATTATTCATAATTAAGGTCGGGACTTTAACGCGTTAATTTCGATCAATTAATTATAAAGATTTTATCGCGTAAAAAAATTTTAATGCAATTAATTGTTTCCTTTCCAATAGTCCGCATGCGGAACCTTTCTACTCTTTTCGCTTTTCTGGTACGCCCGTAAATCTGACTCACACAAACACCTGCTGGCTAACAATCAGTGATGGAAGAGAACATCTTATTTGGCCAAATGGGGACTAGTTTTCGCTATAAAAAAACGTCTTGATGGCACCACGGACAAGAGTATCGTTATGTGCAAACTGTGCAAAAAAGAATTTGCCTATCACCGAAGTAGTTCCAGCCTCAAGTACCATCTCAATGCTAAACACGTCAGGGCGAGTACAGACTTTGCAAATGCTAGCGCTCACACTCGCGGCAACAAACGCTTCAGCCAGCGAGACGAAATTAGTGGCTTCCAAGCTGAAAATGTAAATAGGCTTTTTTGCCTCAGTAACTGGCTAAAGTAGAAGTAGCTCCAGAGGTTTTTTGATATTGGTTGCACTAAATGATGAATGTTGAAGAGCTAAATGTTGAATGTTAAACTTGAAATGTTGCACTTTAATTATTATTTTCTTAGCAGTTTTATGATCAGTAAAATTTATGTTTAAATTTCACAATTTATGTTGGAATTTCACTGTTAGACACTTTATGTTTACAACAAATGTTTGGCAATATTTTATGCCTCCTAGTTTTATGGTACTGTATGCACTGGAAAGATATTACTGTTTAGTGAACTGCTTACATTTCTACTGAAAAATGTTTTCAAAGAAAATTAATAATCTTGGTTCCTGAAACACTTGAAAGCTGAATAGCTATATTAGCACTTTGACCAATTGTTTGTTGAATGGCATATTAACAGCAATAAATTTTTTGTTTAACTCAAAAAGGCTTTTTCGATTGAGAAAGTATAATTTGTTTTGTTGATGTATGGTTTTCGATTAAAATGCGATTAATTTCGATTAATTAATTACAAACCCTGTAATTAACTCGATTAAAAATTTTAGTCGAGTCCCACCACTATTCATAATATAACTCCTAGGGACTTTTATTCTGAATTAATACATTTGCTCCACTTGACTCCCTCCATATGTTTTTTCGTGTCTTTTTTTCCATTCTTGTGGCACAAATCCACTGCATGGTCAAGAAAATCATCCATTTCTTTAGAGACATGTATGCATTTCATTTTTTATCTCATCAGGTATCGTTAACCCACCTCATCAGCTTCCTCCTCCACTAACGAATCCATCTATATTTCAAAAAATTATGTTAATTACATGCTGTTAATATCAACTTGGCTAGATATCTAAACTCCAAACACCTCACAATCTCTAGAATCTCAACTATTATCAACTACCTAAATCCATCAATTCATACCCTTTCTTCCTCTGTGGCAATCTGAAGAGGAAACACACAACACATCCCAAACTATAACCAGAACTTGCACACACCCTTTTCTTTCCATCTAAATAATGCTGTATGCTGAGGAGGGATTCAGAGCTTGGTGTCCTCTGCTGTCCAGCTTAATGAGGGGAAGATAAACGTCTCGGATCTCGCTGAAGGGCGTCTTTCTTACCTGTTTGGCTCCCATAGACTCAAACATCTTCTCAAGCTGAACACGCAACTGCTGGACATTATTCATCAAGACGCACGGCTGAGGACAAACACAGAGAGATTTACTGGAAAATATGACAAAATGTCCATGCTCTTCAGCTTCAACATGAGATACAAAGAGCCTATTTTAGCTGGTAAATGTACAACATATACAAAGTATGAATATTAATGACCTATAACTTTTAAAAATCATCTTGCGCCTCACATACACAGTGTTCACTAGCTGTGTGATTGAGAACACCAGTCAATGGCTAGAATGTGCCTCTGATGGCGATTAAAATGGTGGCTTTAGAGCCTTCATACAAAGCATGTCTGTGAACAAATGCAGCACAAATAGTTTAACTGATGAAATATAGGCGAGTAACAACTCATTTTGTTTCCAAGAGAATTTACTCATATCTCTAGATGCGTATTTGAAAAAAACATTGTTTTTAAATTGCCATCTAACAACCATTTGCAGCTATAACAGCTTCTTTTCTGAGAAGGCTTTCTGCAAGATTTAAAAGGGCATTTATAGGATCTTTTTGAGAAAAATAGCTTTCATAACCTAAACACTCATTCTTGTTTTGCTTGGAGATAATCCAAAACCTAATCACATTTTTTTTAAAGTTTAGAGGTCTGATGCAGAAAATTGAAGACCTCTGTCCACTGTTTTCCTGAGAATAATGGATTTGTATGGTTTTATAAATGTAAATAGTACATTTATGCATTAAAAGCTGCTTATAGTTTACATTTGCTTTCCTTGAGGTCAGCCCAATCTTGCTATTGCCAGCAGTATGCTCTACTGACTGAACCACAAGAAAGCAGGAAAAAAAAGGCTTTTCTGCAGCGTTACATTTTTATTTATAGATGCATACTAATTATAGATTTATTTACTCAATATATTTGAAAGCAATTTATATTTATGATTTAACCTCTTAAGCCCTGAGGCCTATTTTCCGAAAATCCTATACTTTTACTTTTTAAGGCATTTCTCAGCTTTTACAAGGCCTAAACTGCAAATCTTGGTATCAAAATGAAGATAGGTTCTTGGGGAGTGGTGTGGATGAGTTAATTTGACAGTCAAGAACACTGGGTAAGAGTAATTGATGTTGGAATGGCCAAAAAATGAACTCCGCCTAAAAAAAAAACACATGTTTCCTCCAATATCTCCTTATTTTACTTATAACGAAGCAAATAAACACAATCAATTGTAACAACTACATGTCAAGGACATCTGTAGCAAGTTTGGTGTTCATACTACAAGAAACTAATATTCTGTAAAGGTTTTGATTGAACAAAGTTCAGGCGTAATCCATGTTGGCACAGTTTGGCACAATTTGGCACAATAATTGAAATATGGAAAAAATCTTGTCCAAAGCTTCAGCTACGTTCATAGTCTTGTTTTCTTGCTTATGAGACATGATTTCAGCAAAAAAACCTCCTAAAGAAACACTGTAAAAGGGGGGTAGAAGCTCATTTACGCCATCTTGCTGCGCTTTTGGGAACATTTCATTCACAAACGCTTTCGACGTCGAGCTTCCGCGTGTCCCTACCCCCCGACCATCTGTCCAATCCGGGAGCTCTATACATCGCTGGAAAGCTCTGATTCTGAGGAAACCAATCAGCTCAACCATTTTGAGACTGACTGGATCGCCGACGAATCACACGACGCGCAGCGTGGAGAGACGTGCTCTTACGCACGGGGAGTCATTCCATATTTGGTGACGTAAGAGGAGCACTGGAGCAACAGAAAAAACACAAAATGGACTTTTCGCGAAGCTATCGACCGGACATAACAACAAACGGACTTTTATCGCTATGGAAATAACTTTTTGTTGAAAAAACGGCAAAGGTAAGACAAGATTTACATGCTTGCTTGGTTTTCGCTGGCGTTTTTTCGTGGAACTTTCGCTCCCTGCTCTGAAATACTTCATGCAATGTTAATGAGTTGCATATCACTGGATTCAGCTGGTTGTTAGCTTTCATTTAATGTAATGGTTTGGGTGTTTCCGTTTATATTGTGGATACATATCGCACATAAACAAAAACGTGGTCATGAATTATACTCCGGACATGTTGTTGTTTATTTGCATGGCGTTCGAGCTGTGGTTAACGAATATGAAATTGAATTAGATACGTTTTAGAGGAGTTTCCGCTGAACACAACAGTATTTAATATGTGTGGGTTATTCTCAGGGTTAGTGAGCTATGAGTGAAAATGTAACGCACAAGGGGGCAAGTCCCCGGTACCGGGGACTCTCGGGCTTAAGAGGTTAAGAACAATTTATGGCAGCATTGACAATAAAGACTTTTTTTTAATAAAAGAATTCTAACATTTGGCTGTGTGAGTGAACACTTTGGTAACATAGTGCCGATATAGAGAAGCCTTTGAAAACAAAGAAATAATTTCGATTTATCACAGGTGACAGAAACAGAATGGTACATTGGAAAAAGACAAGACAAGCACTTACAATCTTCTCCTTATCACAATAGGACGGGAAGCTCTTCTTCAAAATGGCACTGTACTGCAGCAGCACTTTGTCAATGGTCTGTGGAGAAAAAGGTTTGAGAACTGTGAGTGCGACAGCATTACCACACAAAAAAAGTGATAAACATGACCTATTATTTCAAGGAATCTAGTGGAAACTCTAAGAAGCTCATTTCTGCACTCAAAAGAGCCCAGAGAGCTAACCATGTTCTCGACGAATACTCCTGCGAGCTCAGAGTTCTTTGGTCAGAGACGAACTTTATCCATGGAGCTTAATGGAGCAGTCCGCATTAAGCTTTTATTTTATTACTGCAGAATCTCAGTCTTCCAGACATTGATATTTTTCAACCACTCTACAATGTGATTCCAGAAACAGAGAGTATTTCTTCTGTTTGTAGCCGGGCTGACCTTTGCAAAACGCCGGCTGTAGAGGGCCATGACTTTGGGGTCAGGACACTCCAGTTTCTTGATGATCTCAAAGCTTTGGTTGAGCTGGGTGAAGACGTCCACCACCGAACAGGAGAAGAGAGCATGCTCGGATGTCTGCTGGAACTAGACACAGAGAGGTCACTAACTACAACATTTTAAACTAGATTGCTAAATTGTGTGGACAAACTTGTTGGCTTGCAAAAAAGTGCCATTTAAAAGTATTTTTATTAGCAAAATGGAATGGTTGCCAAGGTATATTATTTGGTCATGCCAATATAAGTAATATGAATTGCGATGATATGTCAAAATGGTTGCACTGGTAAAGTCAGGTTAACAAAGCTGAGATTAGAAAATTTGGTTGCTAGGGTAAACAGTTGGTTGCTAGGGACTCATCAGTGATGCAATAAAAACATTTATTTTGCTACTATGATTAGCATAAACAAATCCTAATGTCTCTATGATTGTTGCTATGGAGGGGTCATTAGTATATTCTGCTGCCATTGTTGCCTTTGATATTAGTTATATAAACATGTCTATCTTTTAGCAAACTCCATGTCTATCATTTAGCAAAAGCAGAGATAGAGTTCAACAAATGTGGTTGCTAGGGTAAACAGTTTGGTTGCTATGGACTTTCAGTTAACAAACCCTCATTTCTCTACAATGTTTCATCTGGAAGACATTTTCATTTCCCATTTATTTTACAATGATCATTATAAGTCAATGGTAAACATTTAACTCCTAGTACATTCAAATACTTTCGCACAGTGTTTGGTGTGTTCTTTTACAGACTGATAACCTCCACAAGTGTGATCTGTTTGTAGTTTCTATGAGGTTCTCTGTTTGATTAACAAAGGTTGACCCCATGTTAAGTCAATGGGAAATTTACCAGAATTCCATAAGAGGTACCAGTCTAAAAAAAAAAAACAAAAAAAAAAACATAGCAACCCCATTCAGAACAGTTTGGATATCTTGGCCAAATTTGATGGCTGTAGCTCGATGGGTCTAGGAGGAGATGTGTTTAAATGTGTTTACATAATTGAAAATATTTGAACATTATTTATTTTATTTTTTATTCATTTGCAATTTTTTTTCACTTCTAAATTATTATTATTATTATTATTATTATTATCCTCTCTTCGTCTTTTCCTCTTCCTTTCTTTCATTTTCACTTGTGTACCTTCACCCTTCCCCAATCCTTTGTCCACTCCCCCTTTCGGTTCGGCACTGTCTTGTCCTGACACAACTATTATAAACGTACTCGCGGGAACCACAACTAATAAATATTTAATAAATACATTCAATTTTCCAATCCAGAGGAGAAAACACCACACCAGGTGTTTTACTCCTCTGCAGAAAGCAAAACTGTCCAACTCAGCAAGGCATGTACTCCCCCATGTGATGGCTTTTGAGCAGGACAGGACAATGGGGGGAAAAAAAAAATTTGAACATAATTTATGCACATATTATGTAAATATGTATGGATGTGTAAAATGAAGTAAATACTAGTTTCAGTAGTACAATATGTTGCAAAATGCAGAGCTACTCCTTTAAAAATGATCAAGGAAATAGTGGTACTTTACATTTTTTCCACCATGATGTATACCACTATTAGATGCATCAGTTGTACTCGGTTTTGTCTCTTACTAAAGAAGTTTCAGGGAATTATTGTAATATTAAAACAAATTTCTAATTAAGTAAACCCTTCATCCAGGTCAAAATGACTGTATTACAGGAACATCATAAAACCTGAAAACCCCAATAAAGAGGAGAATGCATGAAAGATAAAAGTCCTCTAGAGGGAAATGCATCAGTAAATGTCTTACTCCATCTTTTTTATCTCTCTCCAGGGCTCCATGCATGAACTCCATAGACACATCCTCGTTCTCATCCAGCCATTGCAACACAAACTGCTGGAACCAGCTGGAAAACACAACAAAACAGTTTATTTTTCTCAAGAAGTTTCTCTGTGACATGAAGAAGATGCCACTCACGCTGGGTAATCAGGGACAACTCCTTTGAACGCTGGAAGATCCTTCACATATTCATTATACAGCCACTTGACCTTGAAGTGCAGGTTCATGTAGTCTGCGCTCCTGCACAGCCGGTGCTTCTCATGCTCTGTCCAGAAAAATGTCAATTTGCTGGATGAACAACCAGATGAAGATTAGGAAGAAATCATAGAAATGGCCACTGACCTTCCGTGGCATACTTCATATCTTGAGAGAACTGGATCCACATGACCTCAGCGCTCAGCTTGCCCACATTCAGCTCTTGAGGAAACCTGTCGAGGAAGAACATGATGACTGGCGAATAACACGTTTCTTTCCAGGGTTATCTGTGAGCACACTCACTGGTTCAGGACGGGGGTGTAGGAGTTACGGTCCTCCTCTGTGATGGACACAATGAGGGTGATGAGTTTGGGCCAGAAGTCCAAGTTTTTGATGCTCGGGCCTTGATCTTCTGGGGCACAATCCTCCTTATGCTGAAACAGAATTAAACTATGAAATTTAACTGGTTTACAACAGGGTCACTGGGTTCTGCTGGTCCCTATATCCAGGGCACTTTAGGCATAATGCCACCAGTGCAATTTTATTTGAATTTGTAGCTAAATGTAGGTCCAGTGCTAGCCATGATAAGATTGTGGTTCAAACCCCGCATAAAGCAAGAGCTGATCTTTCAAAACTGGCTTCCGGCCTTACCATGGCATAGTTTCCAAATATAAACTGGGATTCATTGAGCAGTGGGATATGGAGTGCCACAAAGGTCAGTTTAGGCCCTATACAATTTCATTTGTACTAACTACACACATTTGTTGTCTTTCCGCCAGACTCAATTGCCACTTTTCCACCAAACTGTTTTAAAATGACATGGCTCCACTTTAAGTGGTTTAGAAAGGTTTTCCCACTGCAGTACTTTTTTATACCCAAGTCGGGCCAAGGTGATGGTTTTCTCTGATTGGAAAGAAAAATGTGAGTCAGTTGTTGGGCTCATTGATTAATAAAAAAAAAAACCCTTACAGTGTAAACACCGCTAAACCAAATTTTCAAAGTTTCATTTTACCATAAACGCCATCTTCAGGCAGGGAGCATCATTGCATCAATATTTCCTCTACTCCCACAGAGAGCACCCTGCTGAGAGCCATCTGAAGACTCATGCGAATCTCAATTCGGATCGTTGTGTAGAGGCCTTTACTCTTGCGAAAAGATAAAAACTCCTAAGCATAAATTCTACAGTGAGCGTCTAACCATGTCTCCAATCTGTGGATACTGGCGGCTGTACAGCTCCTGACAGTTGTTGAAGATGTAGTCGTAAGTGGAGTTGAGGCATGCTTTCACACAGTCTCGCACAACCTGACTAGCTCTCGGGGGACTCTGAAGCTCCTGGACCTGAACACAGAGAGAAGGAATTACTCTTGGAGAAATGTTTTTTTTTTTTTTAAATATATTTGGACTTGTTTTGCAGGATTTCTGAACCTTCATCCTGAAGAAGGTGATACTAGTCAGAAGATCCACTGTTGATTTGAGGTCCTGCAAACGCTCTTTACTGCTCGCAGGGAAGTTGTTCTGTGATAGATAACTGAAAGTAAACAACTGAAATTCGATTAAAAAGGATTAAAATACAATGGCTGCTGCTGCAAAAAAAAAAACTCACGCGATACATTGACAGGTCAATGCGTAAGGAGTTGTGAAGCTGATCCAAGAGCTTGACGAACCGCTCTTTCTGTAAAGGGAGGATGAATATTACAAGCATAGCTAAAGCTTCAAGAAAACCTACAACCAAGACCAAATTAACGCTTAAAATTTACATTTAAGCAGAATCTGATTCCTGATTTATATGATTGGCACTTCAAACTGAAAATTTTGACTTGTGAGACTTTTGTAGTTTATTAGCTGCTCCAAGAATAGAACAGAAAACAACAGATGCCTGTCTTTTTAGGGGATGAATTCTCCAGATTTTCTTCAAATACACATGCTCCATGATGGTTGTTCATACCCCAAAGTTGGAGGCAGCGAATCTGTCGCTAGCAGAGACGTTGGTGGAAGCAGTGGTGTGGGCGTAGTAGGCGTTAATGTTGGCCAGCAGGGTGCTCATCACAGCCGGGACACCAGGGCACATGTATTTGGAAGAGAGGCATGCAAAGTGCCTGCAAGACACAGAGCAGATGCAGAACATCAACATGATTATCTTCATGAAATAATAAACAAAAAAAATACATGATTCCAAATGCATTGTATAAGGAAGATACAGTTTTTAAAGGAATTGGAAAAAAAATGTGCAAAATATGAATTTTAGAGCAAGTATTACGCTGATTAAGAAGCAACACAAGTCAAATATTAATGAAAAAAAGGCAAACTAAACAGGTCTACACCTGTAACGACTTAAATTTAAAGGCAGTTTAATAATAAGCACAAAAACAGATCAAATCACTTTATAAACATTATATTATAACATGCCAAAAACACAAGCCATGTCACAAGTATTGTACTTCCATTCGTTATCCCTTCTTGTGTGGCTGTGTGTATACCACAAGGAGAGGTCCAAAGTCCACCTGGGATGCATATCATCGCCCCTGGCTCTAATAAACAAAAACCTCTCGAATCCTGACACTTTTCCTGTAGCTTGATTGTTCCATCAATTCTTACATGTCAAAAGATTAAGCACTCATCTGTTTCTCAGTTCATGGCTCCATAAAGGAATCATGTACAAATTAAGTGTTAAATTCAGAATAAATGTCAGATTTAAATCTACAGCATGGAATTTTTTTTATTTTCTCGTGATTGGATAGCCAAAGAACAAAAAGTAGGGCAGCAGGGTATACCACACTGCATAATTTTTTGACAATTGCGATGTATGTTTTTGGCATATTTTCCCCCCTTTAAATTAGTCTGCTTTTACTAAAAACATTTAATATTCAGTGGATGTTCGTGTGGAAGAAGAGATAAAAAAGATGTACGTCATGGCTTGGTAGATGGACTCAATCCCATAGCGCATTGCGAATTCATCCACTATCTCCTGTGGCACATCGTCAAAGTAGACCTTCCAGGCATCATCACCAGGGGCTTCTGGGATTTTTACCACACCCTGACCAAGTACATCTGTGATGTGATGAAACAGATTCTGCAAGAAAGAACAGAGGCGATAATATTGGTCACGGAGTCCCAAAAAACTACACTCATCTAAAGGTATGACCATTTTACCTCATGCAGACAGGTATACTGGACGTGGTAAGGGGCAACCTTCTCTTCACCCTTGATTTCAACACTGATCTGAAGACGAATGGCACCAGACACTGCAGATTTGTCTGTTCTTTTCTCTGTGGTGTGCAAACAGATTTTTTTTTTAAGTTATTCAAGGAAGTATTCATAAAGCTGTAAAAAAAACAGCTCTCACCAAGAGTAAAAGAGAAACCTTTCTTTAACGTCTCATTCTTTGAATTTGCAAACAATGATTACTGCCCCCTAGAGGCTGGATGATATAACACAATCTAACGGGTGTTTTCACAGATCTAGTCTGTTTGATTTGGTCTGGATCAAGAGAAACAACCGATACATTGTTGCAATCGTCTGCAGATTTCATTGTCTTTCCCACCACACTCATCGCTCAAATCCACACTAGTTGAAAATACAATCATGTGACATCATACGAGTCACTCATTGGTCACATACATCAATGCACGCATTTCCTTGACCGCTTCTCGATTGGTTACAATGAACGTGTAGAAAATTAATTCTGGTTCAAACGAATTAAGCATGTCAGTTGTGAAAACACTCCTATACACATCACACTAGACCCTGGGGTTCTTAACTTTTTAAATGTAGTTATATTTTCCAAATAACATTGAATCAGTTCCAGTAAATTAGGTTATTTTTAAATTAATATCATGATAAATATTGTAATTTTGACATAACATTGTGACATCATTACACTCCAATTATTTGTCCAAACTGGACATTTGCGTTGCCAAGACTGGACAGCACAGGTGCAAGCACAGCTCTTTCTTCTTCCACTAACCCATCAAACTTCTGAACTCTTTACAATTGCACACCTCTGAACACTTTTTTTATTTGCACAATAAATTCTTGAATACGCCTACATTGCAGTCATAGCACCCGCACTTTACTTTCTATTTAAACATTAGCCATTTGGAAATGTATATATATATATATATATATATATATATACCACATGTTTAAGTCTGTATTCAGCTCTTAATTTGTTATTGTGTTGTTGCAATGGAGTATTCCCCTGTACCCCTAAAAAAAATCCCTGGCAATAAGATTCCGATACAGACAGTAAAGTTTGGGACAGGAATGCATTTTGGAAAAGGGGTGCAAAACGATCAAAACAGGTGAAATACACACCTGTTCCTGAAAATCTACAGTATATCTTTAGCAAACAGCAGTTCAAAGATAAAATGATAGTTAATATATATCATAGACATACTAAAACATGTGCAGGTCGAAAAAAAGAGATCGAATGGAAGCTTTTTATAGACACTCTGTACGGTTCTTATCGCAAGCATGTCCCCTGACAGGCAAATTATTGGGATAATTTATGTGTCGGCTAGGTGAGGCATTTCCGACTAGAGTAAGCTACATTATAATCAAGGAGAGGAGAAAAAGAGGGGTGTGAGGGGGATGTAGGGCAGAAACAGACCAGAGGACATGAAGCCGAATTACTACAATTGAGAATAATGGCTACAGCAGATGTGGTGGCAGTGGATTCAGAGGAACTGTGAGGATGAGGGAATAAAGAGGATAAAGGAAGTATCGGAGAAATATTTATGAAGGAACACAGAGAATTTGTGCATTTCATACTTGGAACATCATCCTATAGGCTTCTAGGCAACTGCACACTGGGGTAATTGGCCGAGAAGGGATGTGCTGTCAGGTTGGGGAACATTGGTATGAGAGTACACACAAATCTTGCAGTCATGAGCCATGTGACGTCCCACTTAGAGACGAGACTTGGCCATTTTTCAATGTGAACTATCCAACAATGCAATTCCAAAGCAAGATGCATCATGTAATTTAGAACGACAAAGCACATTTGCATTCGTCATTCATTACAAGCCCAGACAATCTTTGTTTGCCAGGAAAAATGAGCTATTTGAGGTTAAACATATGATATATTTGAGGAGTTTCAAAACACGATAAACGGCATTAAAAACGTTTGTCACGATACGCTCTACGACCAATCCTTATTTAGAAGACTTGCTCAAGCGAGAACTGTTAAAATTACAGAACAACAGGCAACTTAAATAATGAAAACCACATCTCAAAGCGCCATGACCCCAGGTGGCGCTAACAGGTCTAAATATTTATGACCTAACTATTAGGTATTTTTATGGCTAACTATTTTCTGGTATTGTTTTGGTCAATTTTCTTGTCACAAACCGATACAAAAGAAGTGCCTTATCAATTTTAAATGCTGTTCCAAATGTAACCAACTGGTGGCACTATAATCGAGGGTGTATAATCATTGTATGGCTGAGTTATAACAACTTCCTCTTTATGGCGAAATTTCGAGTTTCGATGTACGCTGTGCGTACATAGTTTAACGAAGTCAAAAAAGCTTCACAAATCAACATTCCCCATACCTTAAAATGAGACTGATGGAATTTCGAGGTAAACAGACGCAACCTCTTGGAGGAGTTTGTTAAAGCATAAGACATGAACAGTGCCTTTTTTAATGGTTTTTACAAAATAGATCAATTCCTGTTGGTTTTGCAAGTGTGATAAAACGGTAGAGCCACATCTAATGGTGCTTTTATTGAATAGCTTGGTTCCACACACATCAAGGGTCTCCCTTCTTTTTTTTTTTTTGTGGCAAACCTTTTGACTAGGGTTCTTACTCAAGACAAATCAAGCTGAGCTGAGACTTTCTTATGACTGGGCAGAGTAAGTGCGGCATAAAAGACCTGCAGCTCTGAGAAAATAGCCACTGTTTGCGTCATTGAACAGCGTGTGAGCATGACAACTATAATTACATGCGACAACAAGCAGCATTGTGTTCATCACGGGCAGCAACAGTGTTGATCAAGAGAAGCTTTGAAAACTATACAAAACGAAGTCATACTTAGGTCAAACGAGCAGGTACAGACCTTTCCATCAAGAACAGATTGGTCCAGTGTGATCATGCATACGAAATAAACTGAATAAGTAAAAATATTTCGATCACCTGTTTAGCAACTGTCTAAGGTACATTTACAGAGTTCTAAATGATGATTTGCAATTATGACATGTGATCTACACCCCAATATCTCACACCTAGTGACCACCTAGTCACCCCAAAGTACACGATCTTACACATTTAGTCCTATTGGCCTAATTTTACTTTCTGTGTGTTTGGATTTGTCAAATTGCCTTGACAAACATGCATAACACATAATTATTGCATACACTCCAAAACCACTTACCCAGGTTGTACCAGACATCCATTTCTCCACTCAGTGTTCGCACCTCGATGATGCTTTGGCCCAGGAAGTCATCAGATTCCCTCTTAAGACGCTGCTTTACTCTTGACTTTATGTCATCATCTTCATCCCAAACACGTACTTTAATGCGATCAGAGGAGTTGTGGCATTCACTAGAAGACAGCACAAATAATTGTATCTCATGATAATTTTTTATAAAACTGCATAAAAATGTATTGTATTTTTTCCCACTCAGCTGATCCAATCACTTGGTTAAACTGTGGATGACTGTCCTCCCTTGTTACGGACCTGTATGGCACTCCATATTTATATAAAAAATGTTTTTGTTAATATTAAAATTGTTCTGCTAAGTGTTAATCATTTAAAAAACAGACATCTGTTCTAATCAAGCTTTTCTTAGTAACAAAGTGTTACTTTAGTTCCTTGTATTTCACAATTTCTTCAAAAATGCTGTATTTAGTGATCTCACTTCATTAATACATCATCATATATCCAATGTATGAATAATGAAAGCTTGTGTTGAGTTTAGGGGTGGGCGATATCTCGATATTTAAAATATATCGAGATTTTTTTTAAACTCGATATGAATTCTGGCATATCGTACATATCGATATAATGTCTATATTTAATTTTCGCCAGTTTGCTTGTGTGCCTTCTCTGTGCTGCGCTCGTCCGCGCCTCCTTGCTTTTGTTCCCCCTCCCCTTGCCTGTTGTCTCAATCAACATGGCGGCGCCCGCAACCAGCCCGGAGGTTACAGAACTTGTTGCAACAAAAGAACAGCTGGCTCCATTATATGGAAATACTTTGGTTTTAAGTCGTCAGACAAACAACAGACAGATGTCTACTGCCGTGAATGCCGTGAAAGTTGCTGCCAACCAAAGCTCAACTAATATCCACAATTCTATAACGCGGAGTGTAGAATATGAAAGACAGAGCACAAGGTTTTGTACCATTACAAAGTCCGTGGCATTTCACATATCCGTCGTTGAACAACGTGGCTTTAAACGTATGCTAAAAACACTTGATCCCAGTCAGATACAGTTTTCCCAGTCGGCATTACTTTTCGAGACAGGAACTCCCGCGACTGTACACTACAGAGAGAGCGCGGCTTGCTGCTGAATTGGAAAAGGTTACTTACAACAGAGGTCCTGCAAAGATGAGCTTGAGTTGAGTTGTTTTAATTTTGAATGAAAAGAAGGCAATGTGTATTATTTTACAGTTAAATTATTATTTATGTTATCAGGGATTTTGTTTATATCCTAAATGTTACAGGAGCACTTTGTTCCTATGCACTGCCTGTTTTTTAGCTGTTTTATTTTTGAATGAAAAGGCAATATGTATACAAGGATTTCTGAAAGAAAATTTGCAGAAGCACCTCTGAGCTTCAATAAAAAATGACTTTGACATTTGTATTATTTTTTTTTGCAGTAGGGGTTTTTTTTTTGGGGGGGGGGTGGTTATAAATCCTGTAAAGATATCGAGATATATATCGTATATCGAGATATAGCAAAATATATCGAGATATATTTTTTGCTTCATATCGCCCAGCCCTAGTTGAGATGTCATCTCAACACAAAGAAATTGCATGGCATGAGTACATAAGATCCCTCAACTCTTTTGCCGCTTTTCCAGTGACCTGTTTTGGAACACCCTGACTTGGCTCAGCATGGCGTTGAGAGTTTTGCACCTGACAATTGTGTGTAGTTCTAAAAGTATGACAAACTGGGCTATAGTGATTTTTTCCTCTGGAAAGAAAACGTGACGAAATCCTCTTGATCACTGACTGAACAGTTGTCAAGCTCCCTGATTTGCACAATGCACTTACATTGACGATTCTTTCAGGCCAAACAAAAATTTGGTTTAACTGACAAATGAGCAAGGACTGTGAAACTTCCTTAAAACCTAAAGGATGCAATCTTGATTCCAGCCTTTTATGCACTTTAATCACAATTTCTGAAAGTTCTATTCTTTTTTTCCCTTACAACGAGCCCCCAAGTTCACTTCAAACAATTAATAGAGTTAATGTCTTGTTATTGTACTTACAAGTGATACTTCTCCTCCCAGACAGGATTGAGGTTGCCGTAGATTGTCTTGGTCCTCTTTTTGGTTTTACCCACCTGGACAGTCACGTAGGGGTCACTGGAGCCAGTCTTATCTTTAGCCTGCAGCCCTTGTGCACAAACAACTGCAGCACAGACAGAAGACAGATTAGAAGGTCATCGAAGGATGGACGACTATTCTGTTGTGTACAAGTTTTTACCGGTGATTGTGATCTTGGCTGACCATTTGGAGGTTCCATCCAGGACGCTCTGCTTGATGGTTTTCATTTGCTGAGCGTGGAGCGACTTACTGACAACAAACACATCTCGGATAACCTCAAAGATCTCAGGCTTGTTCCTCTCCCGGATCTTCATGCGATCCTTCATGGCCATGATGATGTTCTGGGTCCGGTCTTCTGCACCATGTTTTGAGCTCTTTTCGGCAGCGCCTGGTTGTATGATACCGTTCAAAATAGGGTCAAATACTTCAATCCCAACTTGACTGAGGAAAAAAAAAAAAAGTACCCAAAGCAACTTACGTTGTAGGCAATCTGCATTCAGCAGCTCCTGACACTTCTCGTGACACTTGACGCCGCATTCAGAACAGCGCATACCTTGCCTTGCAATGCCCCAGAGCAGCCCCTCGCATTCGTAACAGTACGTTGGCGTTGTGGCTGTCCACACTTCGAAATTATGAGGTGTAGTACAGGAAATGGGGTAAATTAAAGCTTGAAGTGTTTTCTTGTACACATGAGTTTTCTGTTGGAGTAAGAAAAAGTGCAATGCCATGGAATGAGGAACGAAAACTATGTAGTATAGAAGATGAAAAAGACGTAGCACAAACCAGTTCCTCGTCTTTTATGGAGGAGCGTGAGGCCATTGCGGATGCAATTCCTGCCTTCCTAGCCTGGACCAGAGACTATTACATAAAGAATAGATGTTATACATTTGAATACATTAACTAAAATGACCCCAACCAAAACCAAGTTGTTAGGAAGAAGAGACATCTATACTGAGGACCAGAAACTCGCAACTTCAAAATGGTTATTGAGGAGACACTAGGGCTATGGGGAGCCCAGAAATCGAAACAGAAACCAATGTGCTGGTGAGGGAGCAATGAAGATACCAGTAAGGCTAGTGAAGCTAACTACGGGACAGTATCTAAAATGTTTTACCAAACACCCAGATTTTAAAACAACCCTTTTAATTGGGGAAAGGAAATCCTACTGAAAGTTCACCAAAGGGAAAGGTTTTTCATTAATGGTAAAGTATATCAAATAGGCCTTGAACGGTTTGCAAATACATTCAACAAGATACTTTTTTTAAGGCAGGAGAAACATTTTTTTTGTGGGTTTGGGTGGGCAGGGTAGTTTGAGCATGGTGACTACATTAAGGGTGTTTTTCACATCTACTTTGTTGGAACCCTAACTGGTTCAATTAGACTAGAATATGGAGTGGAACAGAGAAAATCATGGTCTGTCTTGCTCCAAGATCATGAGTCCACCACTTGCACAATTCAAGTTTGTCAATTGTGTAAGTTAAAAAAAGTTAAGTTGATTTTAATTGAACATAAGAAGATAATTCGAATTAAAATGTGAGAGTGTCATTCAGTTTTGTTTAACAGAACCCAAATTGGTGACATCAGCGCCATCTATTGGTGAAATAAAAGAGATTGTAAGAAACCCTTTTAAGTACAATACCTGTGATATGGCTTGTTTTTCAAAATACTGCCACAAAACAAATTACAATGGGATAAAAAGTGCTTGGAACAGTGTATAAGGTGTAAGAAAATTTCCACATTCTTTTGACCCCGTCTTTGCTTTTTGTGTGGAATTTATGAATTTTTATTTTGGTTCCAAAAAGCACCAGGTTTGTGTACTTGCAAACCATTAGATCAATACTGATTACATGAATTCAGTATTGGCTTGATATACACTAAAGAAACTAAGTATGCCAGGGGAAGGCAGATTAATTCATGGAGTGCCACAGTTCTGCAGGATTTATTCCCAACCCTGCTTCAGTACACACCAGTAGCTCCCAACAAGTGAATAGGACCATAATAAGCACTGTGTGCATTTCAGCTAAACCGTGCAGGACTGTGGTCTACACCTAAATTATACCTTTTGGGTTATTATATAAACTTACCATAGCCTGACCATGCAGAGTGAAAGCATTCAAAAAGTGGTAGAGGATTGTTTTTTTGGTATTTCATGGGGAGGAGAAAGATCAGAGATTTGCTCTTAATTGACTTAACTTCACAGATTTTGGTAATGACGTGACTCATACAGCTTTAGTCAACAACTTAAAAGCAGGGTGGGCAATTTCTGGGAGACAATGTTTACATTTCATAAAAACCATCCCACCCCTAAGCAATAACTGTTACTATGGTAAACATCACTGTGGCTGTACAGTGTGTAGAACATTGAATGGTTTAGCTCCATTTCACATGGAAGTAGACCTGTTAATGGGAAACCTGGTACAGCTGGGAAAAATCCATACAAATGCATGAAATACAGTTAATTAAGACATATTTGGTAAACACTGCTTTCTTCACATAAAGAATGCACAAGTCCCTAACTGCAGAATGATAACAAGTTTGGTTTCTCAAGCATTTTTTTAAAAATTGCCCACCCTGCCTATAAAAACCAATAAAACTGGTCTGGAATGGACCAATTTGCAAGGAAAGACAACTCACCACATCGCTAACCAAAGGAATAGCTTTCTTCTTCCGTAGATCAGGCATACTGTCAATTCCAAATATTCCACTCCCATTTCTGTGGAAATCAAGAGATAAACGTCAATTTTACAGACAATTTTTCCCAGCATCAAATAATTCATTCTGACAAATATGTATATACTTACCCAGCTTTAACCCAAGCATGTCTGGAATTCTCTCGATTTTCTTTTCCCTATTGCATAAGTAACAATAGCATCAAACGTGAAGATGATAAGGTTTGATTTAAAACAATATAATCTAAAAACTAAAATGCAAAGGACACAAGATTGGTTGAGTTTTACCACAGTTTTGAACAGAAAGCCATGCAAAACATAAATGGTTTAAATCGATCCAAATAGCATTCAGGGTAAGAGGGGAATTATCAGTCACACATTGCTGGCAAGAACCAGTTTTAAAGACATACAACACAAACTTAAATGGATATAAGCATACACCCATGGCTATTTAGAAGTGTAGAAGACCAAGGGTTTTAAATGCTTTTAAAAGCCACATTGGAGAATGTAGCCATTGAAATTGTCATCTTGTTAAACAAAAAATGTTTATCGACATGAAATTCAAAACGTTTTGCCATCAAGGTCTGAGAATTCAAATTTGGTAGCAATCCTCATTGGGAGGGATTTAGCTGAAAATGGTCAAATTTGCATCTGTGTTTCGACAGTCCAGGAAAAAAAGTAAAGTTGGATTTTTTTACTATTTTATTTGCCACCTTTTCGAAAGTTGATTTACTGCAAAAAATTTTTTTTAAAAATCAACTTGACTAAATCCAAGATGTCTGACATTGGCTGATGGTCCAACTCGGCATGATCGTCAGAACCAATTTTATGATATTGGATCATTGTGACAAATTTCATAACTTTCCAGCAAGTGGTTCATAGCGCTGTCGTTGAATTCCATGGTGGATTCGAAAGAATAATAATAATAATCATCATCATCATCTGGAGAAATGGAACAAACAC
Organism: Danionella cerebrum; assembly: GCA_007224835.1. Taxonomy (NCBI): domain Eukaryota; kingdom Metazoa; phylum Chordata; class Actinopteri; order Cypriniformes; family Danionidae; genus Danionella; species Danionella cerebrum. Next base: position 47,882 of record SRMA01026936.1, on the reverse strand, counting down.
AATAGGTGCTTGCACAGCTTTGCTGTTTGGCCCCTAAAAATATATTTAAAAAGAAATCTGCAACACAATCCAGAAACCAAAAAAAATCACAGACAAATAACATAGCATCATGTAAAATGTTCTGCAAAGAATAAAAAAATTAAGACATATCATCAAAGATGCAGTCACATGCTCTACAGCCAAGTACTTTATAGAACAGAAAATGATTAAAATAAGAAGCTGATTGAAAAACAACTATAACCTGAGCATAATCCCTGGTTACCTCTGTAAGGCCAAGATAATAAAAAGAATAAAGTTAATAATGAAATTCGAATGGAAAGTGAACGCATTGTATATTTAAAGCCACTACCTTCTTTAAACTCTTCCTTAGAGGCTGCGCTCTTTGAGGCGTTGGCAATTCTGGAAAGTCTGTGGCGATGCTTCTTCTCTTTGAGCAAACGTTCAATGTTTGCAAGGCACTTCTGGTGATGAGGATCCTCAAGAGCAGGTGCATCATCACCTGTCTCATGTGTTCCTGAATTTTTGCCTTCTAGGATAGCTTCAGTTGTACCGCAGTCTGCTTTGATCTGACTGGCACATGGCTTAACAATTCCCGACCTCAAATCCACCTGTTCTGGAATGTTCTGGAGACTAAAATGGTGTGGCACTTCAGTGACCAAGTGATCCACTCTGTGGTATTCAGTTGGAGTATGCGAAGGGGAAATTGTGCTGGGTGTTGATACAAAAGGCTCAAGTACTTGAGAATCACTTTGGTACTCTGTTAGTTCCACAGAGTCTCTCTTGTGAAGCGAGGTTTCCATGCTAAGATCTAAAGTTCCATTAAATGTAACGCCCTCCTCTTCGTGCTCGCAAGTTGTGCAGGAACTTGAGATTACAGACTTGTTTTCCTCATCTTGAAACTCGGCTTCAGGTGCTTCAAGTTTTCTCAAGGCTCCACTTAGAGCAAACTGGAACGATTGCATGGCTTTGCTTATTTTGACAACATCAAATCCCGGGTAAGCTGGTTGTGACTCTTCAGTATCAGTGTTTTCAGAATAATCTGGGTCAAACTGGTCCTCTGACTCACTGAGGCAAACCCATCCTTTCTCCGAGTCAATCTCATAAAGACATTGCTCACATGAGGAGTGTAGGTTTTGCCGACCTTCTTCATAGTCCGTCATTCCTACCGTTGAACAACTATGGCTACGGGATGGACCACATGATTCATCAGCGTATGCATCCACAGTGTGGTATCCAGAACTTCGGGAATACATGCAATTTGATGAGCAGTCACAAGCAATATCATTGATGGTTAGATTTTTAGGATGTCTCCAATCTACTCCGCTGGATGACGTGGATGGCGACCGATTAAGATTTCCAAACAGTAGTGATAGGTGTTCAGAGCTGCTGCGTGATGAATGACACGGTGTGCTGCTGGTTTCTCCATTGTACCTCTGCCATGCATCCAGATATTCAGCCGTATCCAATTCATCTGCACTGTTCTGGCAAGAGCAGTAGTCCCCCTCACTACATCCAATGTCTCCACTCCATTCCCCTTCTCCACTCACACTCAACTGCATTTCCGAATGTCGCCAACCACTTTTCGGTTTGTCAGCCTCCCTTAAATGATAACTTCCCTCTTGATCTCTACTGTTGGAGCTGTGACCTGATGATAATGAACTGGTACTTGTGAAATCACTCCCAAGAACTCCATCGAGACGAGAGTAGCTTGACTTCTTAAATTCTAAAGAAGGAGGTTCGTGGTTTTTAAAAATGTTCCTCTTGATTCTCCTAGGTTCCTCTTGATGATCCATTTTCATGTTCGATTCAGAAGTGACGCAGATGGGTCTGGCAGAAAAAGGCCTGCAGTCATTCTTTTCCAATTTCCTATGCTTTACTTGAGGGCTATTATTTCTACTTCGTGGGACACCAACCACATTCTGCCTAGCTGGACTCCTTTGATGAGCTACAGTTCTCCGAGGTGATTGTAGCCCTACAGCACCAACAGAATACAGCTCCTCAATTTCAAGCAACACGGCATCCACACAGCATGATACCTCATCTACCGAGCCACTGACGGATGTCAGGTATTGCCTCAAATCTGAGATCTCCTCTTGGATTTTATTAATTCCATGGAGCTCCTTCAGAATGTGGTCTACTATGGTACTCGACGCTCCTTCCGCTGTCTGTTCTCTGTGCTTACTTTGGCTTTGTTTATTCTCCATGGCTCCTCTATCATACTGTTCTGGTAGCCTTGTGGACTCCATTCCGAGTCCATTCATCCTCACGATGCTCGGGGGTGTGGCATTGCCATCACTGGTGCGTCTACAGGTGCTCTTGGGGGATTTCGTATGACTTTCAAAGCTCCGCTGACTAGAAAGACTACATTCATGACTAGAAGGATCTCTCTTTATACCAGAGATGAACAGGTCATCTTCTATCTCAACTGGAGGCTTCTGAAAATCATTGTTTGGGTACTCCCCTGAGTCCTGGAGGAATTTCTGAATCTTCTTGCGAAGGCTACGATTAACCTTGGGACTCTGCGTCCGCTTCTTACGGAGGTCTCTGTTGCGCTGAAGTTCATCTGATGGGATCGTTTCATCTTGCTCATTACAATAACTCTGTGATAACATCCCTTAAAATAAGCTGTTCCTCAAGAGGAGAGCAGGAGGTTGAATCTCAGGTGCACGTGGTTGAAGTAGTAGTTCATTTCACCTACAGGAAGCATTTTAGGGTTTAATATTAAAGTAGCATTTGACAAAAACAAAATGGACGCACCAATTATTTTTGTCTGATGGGTTCAGGAACATCATATTCTTAATATGTAAAAACCAAGTAAGAACCGATAACTGAAAGGTGCCATTAAAGCCTTTAATGTTTTTTACCTCTTTGGAAAAAAAATGTAGCCATTTCTTTATACCCAATGATCACATTTTAAAGCATAGATTGCAGAAGCAAAGATTTTCCCGTCCAAATGTTAGAAGAATTTCCTTATTAATAGCATGTCGTCAGCGCGCACCGCTGGGGAGTGTGATGGGAATTTTCCTATATAATACTACCATCTAGTGGTCATTTAGAAAAATGTAATTTGAGAAACTTTTAAGACCACACGTCATACTTCAGTCCCGCTCTGAGAGGCTCGAGGTTCTTCTTCCAATGTGGATAACACGTGTAGGAAATGCGTTGAGACTGCTAAATCTTTACAATAAATAGCCGCATTTGCTGTGTTCTTTGCTGTATGATAAGGTATATACCGCGGCCTCTCTTACGCCTCTCCTACGGCCGTGATCACCCTACGCTCCGCGGCGCTCTGCATTCGCAGTATAAGACGTACCAACTTTTCCCCCTCAGTTTTGGGGAAGAAAAAGTGCGTCTTATACGGCGAAAAATACTGTACGTAAATAAATGGTAAAACACTAGCTATCTTGAGTAGCACCAATGCTCTGAACACCTACAATTACTAGATATTGTTCCAAAGCGAAGACGTCCAAACCAAGCAATCCACCAAATTCAAAGGCAACGCTCATGTTGATGCCGCATTCTTTCCGAAGACCACAATTTAGGGAAACAATGCAGAAAGCACTGTCCAGATCTCATTAAACCTGCACTGCAAGCCCAAAGCACACTGTACAGTACTCGTAATGTTTGTTGTAACCAGTTCAACGTTTCAGTTGACCAACTTTAGTTTTTAAGCAAACAGTAAACAAAAGAACTGTTTTTGAGCCCTATTCACTGAAAATCTAGGGTTGGTAGTTTTGAGTGCTGTGCACTGTTTGGGGCTAACAGTGTCAGATTGTCAACACAGTCAACTAAAGAATCCTTTGATCAAGACAAGGACCTCACGCCATAAGAACAGCTTCTTCCTCAGTGCTTGATGACCTTGCTCACCCCATAAATATCCCAACTGTGAACTGCACTACTATTCATCCATGCAACTCTCTAGATTGTGTACATACATCAAACTGTATACATGTTATGTACGTGTTACACATTCTAAATCGGACTATAATTCTATCTCCAGTATTCATTTCTTACTAGACTGTGCACATAATTCATATCTGTATATATGCTGGCCAGTCAATTGTATACTCTAGATTGCACTACTTCTCATGCAAAGCTACTTTATGTTACAATATCTATTTAGCTTATTCTAGTTTGTTGCGTACACACTTTGTATCTGTGTATATGTTTGCACAAGACACAAATTCCTAGTATTGTAAAGTGCCCTTTGCTGCACCTGGCAGCTAAACTTTTCTGATTCTGATGTACCAAATTTGGTTACACATGGTTTATAAGTCCCTTTCAATGGTATTTTCAGCAAATAGGCACTCTTCAGCTAATGTAAACTTTAATAAAACAAGTAAAACCGTTCATTTTTAGTGTTTGATCAAATGCTGTGAACACATGAACTTGAATTTTATATGATTTGTAATCTAGTTCTCGTCAAGCCCGAGGGGTATGTTCCTACCAAAGCACACCCTATTATTGTGTTGTCTTTCAGCCATTTTAACAGTAACTGTCTTGGTTAAAGGAGGGTGACAGTTCAGCTGTATTGTCTGAGCATTGTTTCACTGAAGCTGCTGGGGCTAATAGCTGCTTTTCAATCTATTTCCTGCCTTCAGAGGAAAAGAAATTGGCAGAACAGCTTTCATTTATTTAAACTACAGAGAGAAAAGCTGTATTACAATTTATTCAGTTTGATATTCAATCGAGCAGAAATCAATTTGTTGATTTCATGTTGAGTTGCACTGAGAAAATCATAGAAGACAGGCAACAAAATAAAAAACTGTGACTTTCCCAAAGCGTTTAATGGCTAACATGATCTTTACTGAGACTCAACCAAAGACTGTCATTTCGGCAGGGTGCCATGTCTGTAATATACCAAAAGAAGCAGAAAACATGGCCACTATCTATGATGGATGGTTAACATAACGTTCAATTTAAGAAATGGATAGCAACAATTTCCCAAAAGGACCATAGATGCATCAACAGCATCCGATGGCATTCAGTAGCAATGGGATTTTTATTAAATTAATAGAAATCAATGCTGCTCTACTAGAGACTTGTCTGCACAGAGGTCCAGTAAATTTAAAAGCTGAGTGAACCAACTTCCTTTCATTTCATTGGATGTATTCAGTTTCCAAAACTCCTATTAAAATTCCCATTATAGCTTCTAATATCCACAAACGGTGCAATTATGGGTTTTAATGATAAGGGACTGAAAGTATGAGAAACTAAACATCAAACAATAATTGATGAACCAATGACGCCATTACAGATTCATGACCAGAAAGTCTTAATTACATTTCCTGGGTTCTGGAATGAAAGAGATTCTATTTCTGTGTCATGCATTACACAAAGAAGATAGATATGCACTTCTGAATTTCTAATAATACCCTGAACTCTTGTGCCACTGCTGCACTGCTCACACTAAATCAGTTCTCGTTACAAATGTGGTTTGTGATTCACACAGGCTGAGACATGGATCCACAAGAACACCGATAGAAAGAAGTCTGCTCGCTTCTGTTAAAGCGACCCACTATATCAACGATAGCAATTGTAGTGATAAGTGATTTAATCACAAATTATACAAGTCATCGAGAATAAAGCTGAAAAATTCAGCTTTGACTCAGTCGTAATATTTGTTTGATGCAAACAAATATTGATATTGAACAAAAATAAAAAGCTCTTTATATTGAATTGGCATTCCTTACTACACTGAAGGATGTTTTTGAAGTTTTAATTTATTTTTAAAGCCTTCAATCACACTAAAATAAAGTCAACATACTAGAAATTAACACCGAACAATGAAAAGTAATAATCATTATTTTCATCAATGAAATGCTGTAAAGTTAGCAAACGTGCACTTACCCCAGAATGGAAGCAATAGAAACTGTTCGAAAAGAGGCTTCACTTGACATTAGAATTCAGAAAATGTTCGTTGAAAATTAAATGTAATATTTTATGGAAAAAATGTATCCAATCATTAGAATTTGCTAAACATGACATCTTGAAGAAATGAGCTGATGGGTCTCTGCAGCTGACATTCTCTCGGTTGAGTGTTTCAGACCAGTGTACTGTGACTCTCAGAGAGAATCATCTCTCTCTCTCTCTTTCTCTCTCGATCACATTCTCTTTCACAATCCCTCTCTCTCTGTCTGTGTGTGTGTGCGTGTGCGTGTGTGTGTGTCTCTCTCTCTCACACTCACACACACACAAACATTCTCTTTCAGTTTCTCGTTATTCTCCCTTTTCTATTCTCTTACTCAGTCACAATCACTCTCTCTTTCCAAGAGACATACAATGGAGGTTTTTACACATTTTTATGCTGTAAATTCATTTTTAAAAATGTTATAAAATAAAAAATGTTATGAAAACAGCTCAGATTGTCCTTTTTGTATTGAAAGGTGCGTTTATTATATTGGAGAATATGTTCAAGTCTGTTAATGAAGGATTTTCAATGCAGACATCTCTTAGTGGTTTTAAATCATCAATTATCGAAGAAAAAAGATTTATAAATTAGACTTGTATTATGTTTTTAGCTTTCTTTGTTTTCCATTATAAATGAAAAAAAAAGCCCCGTAATGATGTCCTCCATCATATAGAATTTCATGTGGCTAAGCCATGAGCTTAACCACAGCGGCTCTCTTCACACAGTTATATTAGCAGCTTTTACATAAGCATCCAGAGCAATCAATGTAATGGAGCCTCAATGAAGAGTGTCGTATGTGAGCCCACTTAATTAGCTTGAGCAACGTTAACTTATCCGAATGAATCATCTATACGTGTTCAGATTATTCAAAACATCATGAATGAACAAGACTTGTTTTGATTTTTTTCCACCCAAAATAATGAGTCAGGGTCATTTTTTTAGCTTTTCTGTGACTTATAAAGGTCATCAAGCAACATGACAAGGTAATAGCAATGACCATTTAGTAGCGCCTTAGACAGTTCTTCTGCAGCCAGACAAGAGTAATGGAGGAAGAAAACAAGATGCATAAATAAAGGCCACTGGGAGAGAAACTAAAACAGCTGTTCATCATAGTACGTTTAATTACATATGGCAAATAAAAAAATTTAAAAATCTGTGTTATTTTAATATAAATAATGATTGTAAAACTCAAAACTAATTTAACATCTAACTATAAGAAACAGACAAACCAGGACAGCTTTACACAGCAATATTGTGTTTTTGGAAGGGCTTTTCAAATGTGGAAAAAAACCAATAAATAAATACTTCACATTTTGGAAACAAACTACTAATACCAATCAGGCTCATAAATCTGAACACAAAAAACAAACCTACTGCAAAACCTTAAAACCGCCTTTGCGACTATTTACCCAAAGGTATTAGTAAACACCAAGATCATGCATTTGGAACCATGCATTCTTCTAATCTTAACAGGTAGAGTTAACCAATAACAAGAACCCCAAACTCATTTCCCCAGTCAACTTATCTGTTATGCTCTTCAGAACACACATACACACCATATCTCCAACTCCCTGGCTCTCAATGTTTAATTACTCCTGGAGACTTTATCTGTGATATCAGACAGACACTCTTCAGAGCCTGACCTTGGCACTCTCAAATTCAAAGCAGTGAATCAAGCATGCTTTGCCCGTTGAACACCACAGCCCAGTAGACAACGAGTAATTTGTTTAAGTCAGAAAGTTATTCAAACTATTTTTCAATTTCATGACATCTTCTTAAATGGTAAGACTCAACCAATCCAAAACAGATGCTAATGAATGAGCTGATTTGGGATAGTGAAACTCATACTTACCAGCTGCCAAAAAAAGGCACATTTTAGTGCGTGAGACTGAAAATGTTGATAGGGAAAGGGGTATGTGGTAGAGTGAAAGCTAATGTCTTAAACTTGGTCTAATGAGAAAAGGAAAAGGAAAGACAAGGGAGATGAAGGGTATGAGATCCCTGCAATACCTCCTTAAGCTGAACTCTCACTTTGTTGATCGCTTTAAGCCAGCGCAGTCTGGATTGAGAGAATGGCAAAGGTGGCCCTTCATCCTTGAAGCTAAAAACAAAATATATTCATAAATCCCAAAGTATTACACATATTATATCTAAATCTTGCAGTCAATGAAAGTGTTCAACTTGTAAAAGATTCTTAATGCTCAACACATTACAATTGTTTCACACTAAACGCCTCAATTGTCCTGTGGTTGGAAACAATCATTCTGTAGGCTATAAATGCAGAAAGCGCAGAAAAGCCACCCTAATATCTGTACCTTTTGAGTGTTTTATCGGTCTGTTTGTCCACCTGACACACCACTTCCTTTTTCACGGTGGTGCTGATATCCCTTCCAATTTCTTGGGAGGATTTCAATCCCTCATCTTCCCCACAGGAGGCATGCCCATTGATGGCGTGAACTCCACTTCTGGATGGCCTGTGTCCAATACTGTGGTAGGAATGGTAGGACTCCTCTAACTCGGAACAAGCTGCACTCTCTTGACCAGTCTCGCTGAGCTGAGAACTAGCCTGACTGAGGTTACCTGAAGAACCAAATCGACTAGAATCCACAGGGCTGGTGTTGTATAAAACAGAAAAGAAAGATCAAAGTCAGTTCATGCATTGTGATATTTGAAGCTAAAGCTCTAGACTGCTAAGCACGGGTAATGGAATTAAAATATAGTTACAAACTATTCAAAGCACAACTACACAACTCACGTATATAAGCACTGAGGAAAAATAACACATTGGGAAAGCAAGAATTTACACAAACTAAAGATAAAACTAAAGTAATTGAGTGAGTTTACATGCACAAGAATATTCGTTATATTGGAACATTCTAGTTTCAAAATTCTCAAGCACTGACAAGCTCTAGAAGACTCATATTTGTGCTCAATAGAGAGACCACAATTTTGAAAAGTTGATGTAAAGAGAGTTAGAATCATGACTGTGCATGTAAACGTTGTGCAATATAAATGGTAAATGAAACCATTTACTATGCGGCTACTAGCCTTTTTGGAATCAAAAGGTCCATCTTTTCCTGTGGCAATCCTGAAGAGTCATCCAGCATGGGTGGATTCTGGGACTGGGTATCCAAATCTTTTTGAGGAGGAACAGGATCGGGTGTGGATGCAATGAGGTGGGATTGGTCTATTTTATGATCTGAGGCATCAATTTCTTTCTGCTTGATTTCAGAATTGGTAAATCCTTGTTTAACTTCTGAAATGTCGCCATGATCTTTTGGTGTTAAACTGTCATGTGGACCCTTGGCAGGGGCAGCATTGTCAATATGCACTTTATTGTCCTGGGCTTTAGGCTGGTTTACAACAACTGTGGTTGTTTGTTGCTTTGGAGGTTCTGGAGTTAGAGTTTCCTTCTGCCATGGAAAACCCAATTTTGCCCCAAACAAAGTTGTTTCTTGCTTTGGTCCCACAGACTTCTCCTCTTGAAACAGTCCTGCGGAAAAGGACTTAAATCCAGAAATAAGCTTTCCACCACCTTCTGTGTTTGGCATTGAGGGTGGTGAAGAAAATAAAGACCCAAAGGACTTCCCAGCATCAGCAGCTCCAGACATAAACCCTAAGTTAGGAGCTGTTAAACCTGGTATTCCAAATTTGGTTTGAAAGGAATCTGTATTTTGATCTGAATTAGTCATTTTCGGTGTTGCTTTGTCTGCAACCTTTTCTTCGGGTTCAGAAACTATAACAATCTCTTTTTCGTGCATAACTTCACCTTCCGTAAACTCTTGGACAACCAGTTCCCCTAATTGATGGCTGGAAATATTTGTGAGATTGCTCACATTTCCTGATGCATCCTTAACAGACACTTCTGCATTGGACAAAACACTTTCTGCGTTATTTTTGCCTTTGGTAACAGCAACATCGTCAGAAGCCTGATCCTGGATTACGCGAGGAGTTGGAGTTGTTGAGGTAACGGGAACAGATGGTCCAGAATCACCTGCTTTGGGAGGTTCTGGGGTTTTAAACATACTGAAAATATCATTTTTAAAGGTTTCTGTGGGTAAGGCTGTTGAAAACCCAAATGCTGCGCTTTTTTGAGCAGTTGTGGCTGTTTGTAGCTGTGAAAAGAGACCAGTTGTTGAGCTTGATGAACTGGAGCCAGTAAAGAGCTTAGACATGAAGCCACTGACTGCTTCAGTTGATGAGTCTAAGGCAGATTTCTGTGGTTCGGGGTGTTTAGGAACCCCCTCTGAATCAGAGACTTTGAGGTTTGTTGAATCAGTCGGTATTATATGATGATCTTGACCATCTATTATCTTGTCTGCTTTAGTTTGTCCTGAGTTTAAATCAGTAGCTTTTGATACAGCTTCATCTGGCAAAATTTTAAGAACAGAGGTACCATCGAGATGAGTTCCCTCAACAACTCTCCCTGGATCAGAGACATCAGTACAGATTGAAGCTACAGAGACTGTGTTCTCTTGTTGAACCATTGGAATAGACTGCTTTAGATTATCATCCTGGGGTCCTGATTTGTTCTCAAATAATTCCAAACTAGACAGTCCCTGGACAACTGATTTGGTTTCCTCAGTTGCAACCCCATCAGATGTTGTTTTTCCTGTTTGATTTGTTGAAGAAACTGAGCTTGGACCATCAAACATGGAAAAAAGACCTTTTCCAGGACCATCTTTTGATGCAACTCCAGAGAGAATTCCTCCTAATAGAGAAGAAGGCTGAGGAGAAGACTGTTGTGTGCTTGACCCACCAAACATGGCAAACAATCCTTTACCTGGTAACTCATTGGAGGCAGATTTACCTGGAACATTATTTTCAACTTTATGGACTGCATTTCCTGCACCAGGCTGTGAACTTGTTCCAGAAAACATTGAAAACAGATTATTTCCAGGAACCTCCTTTGATGCTGGTGCACCAGAGAAAATGCCCCCAAGTAAAGATCCTGTCTGAGATTGAGCATTTTGAGAACTAGACCCAGAAAACATTGATAACAAACTTGTGGTTATTCCCTCTGTTGGTGGTGGTTGTGGAGGAGCTGCAGCTGGAGTGACAGAATCCTCTCGAAGTCCTGGCAATGCACTAGATTCTGATGGTGTCACACTACCATCAACAACTGGCAATGGTACCTGTTGGGACTTTAAATCGAATGTAGCTGGATCAGAGCTTGTTTTGAGCAGTGTTTCAACGGGTTCAACTGTCTCTAAACTGATTTTTGACAAAGGACCCATTGCAGAGGTTTCCCTTGATAGGCATTTCTCTTGTGCCTCATTTAATAAATCTGGGGGGTGAGATGACTGCAAATGCACCAATGGGTCCTTGCTTTGCCCATTAGATGAGACAACAGGCTCAGGAAGAAAGCCAGCCATTCCAGATACAATCATATCTTTTGTGGTGCTGTTAGTTGGTTCATTTGCAAGACTTCCCTTTGTTGCAGGAAAAGACAAAGCTTGTGATTGAGTTTGATTGGGAGTCTGGTCAATGGGAGCGACTGTACTTGGAGCTCTTGTGGGTGATTGCTGTGGGCTCTGTGGCGTAAGCATTGAAAATAAACCCTTCGCTGGACTATCATTAGACCCACTTAACAAGCCACCAAAGATTGACCCTCCTTGCTGTGAGGAATTTTGTTGTCCAGAACCACCAAACATGGAGAATACACTTTTACCCAAAGGCTCTTTTGGTTCCTCCTTTCCCTGAGGGGAAGACTGTGATGGCTGTTGGGGAGCACTTCCACTGAACATAGACAACAGCCCTGACACTGGTGCATCTTTGGGAGGATCAGCTCTGGATACTGTTGAGGGCTGCTGAGGGCCACTGAACATAGAGAGTAGTCCAGTTACTGGTGACCCTTTTGGTGGATCAACCTTCGATCCTGTTGATGTCTGCTGAGGACCACTGAACATAGACAGCAGTCCTGTTACTGGCGTTTCTTTGGGAGGATCAGCTCCAGATGTTGTTGAGGGCTGCTGAGGGCCACTGAACATGGAGAGTAGTCCAGTTACTGGTGACTCTTTTGGTGGATCAATTTTAGATTCTGTTGAAGCCTGCTGAGAGCCACTGAACATGGAGAGTATACCAGAAATTGGTGAATCTCTTGTTGGTTCAGCCCTACAGCCAGATGAACTATTAGCTGATGCATCTTTTGATTGTTCCATTTTAGATGCGAGTGAAGTCTGTTGGAGACCACTAGACATCGATAGTAGCCCTGGGGCTGGTGTATCTGTTGTGGCATCAGCTTCAGATTTAGACAAAATCTGCTGAGGGCCAGTGGAAAGTGGTTCAACTACTATTTTTTCTTTGTTTGCAGAACAAAGTGAAGTCTGTGTAATACTGGAACTACTTTTTACAGAGGCTCTTGCCATGCCCGTTTCTGTTGGAGGAAGAGTTTCTAGTTTTTGATTAGATCGATCAAGCTGTGTTGGAGACTGCTGTGACTGTGTTGGCTGTGTACTAGAGCTACTGAAAACAGAGAATAAATTTAGGCCTTGGGACTCTTTAGGAGGACCAGATCCAGGTGTGTTCATTTGACATGTAGATCCTGGTTGGGAAAGTCCACTTTGATTAGGAGCTTGTTGACTGAATCCACCAAATAAAGACAAGAGCCCTTTGCCTTCCTCTTTAGATGAGGTATTTCCAGAGAACATATCCCCAACCGAAAAACCAAACAAACCACCAGACTGCTTTGAAGTGGCTTCAGGTTTTGTTTCCCCAGTAGGCGGCATGGTTTGAGATCTCCCTGGTGCTGGTAACCTGTTAACATCAGCAGAATGTATTTGAGACGCTGATATACTTCGTCCTTGAATTGACTGCAAACCGGTAGCTTGTTCAGAAGGACGTTGACTCGTAGTTTCTGTTTGTTGTTTAGGAATTCCTTTATTGATTGTTTTTGTTTGAGGGTAGTCTGTGTTTCTATTGGTCGTCACAGTTATGGACTGAAGGCGTGAGGGAGGATTATTTGTTTTTGAAGGTGGACTTTCAACATTAAAAAAGTTACTTATTGATCCAAAAAGACTTGAACCTCCAGTTGTGCTTTGAGCTCCTGAATTGGGTATGCCAGCAGAAGCAGGCTCAAGTTTATCGGTTTGTTGAGACAATGGCAGAGTGGGTTTTACAATCTCTGGCTTTGCCTCTTCCATCCCCACTGTTGCCTTGAAAAAGTTTAAAAGACTGCCAGACTGTTCAGATGTTGTCCTTCCAGAAGTCTCACTTTGCTGCAATACTTCGTGAGAGGCGGATTTAGAGGTAGCAGTTGGACCAATTGGTACTGATGGAACATTCGATTGTGACATTGTAGCTTGTCTTGCCAGTTTGGGTCTCATAGATGAACTTAAATTAGGGGCACCTTGAGGAGTTGGAAATGCAGCTGGCTGTGTTTGAGATTTAACTGAAATTGGAGATGTTGAAATGGATTTTGATGCTATCTGATCTGCATTTCCTGAATGGGCAGTAGCAAAAGAGGTCTCATCCTTTATGATCTTTGATTTCAGACTCTGAAAACCTGTTGAGATAAAATTTTTACCCTGCTGATCAACTAGGTGAGTTTCAGAGAAAGAAGGACCTTTGGAAGAGGGTGACTTTGAGGATACAGTCTTTTTGCTTGATTCTGGGTCTGAGCTTTTCCCAACAATTGAGGAAAGAATGGAGGAGATTTTCTGCACGGATCGATTGGGTTGTTCCTTTCCTGGCTCTACTCTCTTTCTCCAGTCTTCCTCCGAAACATCATCTATGTGCTTAACTTGTACTCCAGTAGATGAACGACGGCTCTGCTGAGGCTGGTAGCAGCTGTAGATGCCTGGGGTAGGTGAAGATGTTGTTGGGGTGGCACCAAATGAAATGGATACTTTCTGTGATAGTAGTTCTTTTATTCCTCTACTGTTGTTGGCACCATGAATGGAGAGATCAACAGCTTCTTGAGATGGATCCCAATGTCCACAGCTAGTCTGCTGTTGATTTGAATCCATTCGTATCTTGTTAAATCGATAACTGGTAAAATCCAAAGCGTGCCGTCTTTGATTTCGAATGGAATCCTCAAACATCTGGGAGAACCGTTCTAGGTTAAGATTCATGATTTGGTTACCTTTTCTATAGGCTGCGGACAAATCAAGTGGAGCAGTCAAGAGTTCTGAATCATGTTGGCCATGACCTGGAAGCCAGAGGAGCTCGTCTTCGTTGTAGAGTGGAATCTTAAATCCACAAACATTCACCATCTCATTGTGCAACCAGGCACTAGGATAAAAATCTCCCGTACTTTCCCACTCTTGTTCTGGGGCACAGGCATAAACATACTGGCCAGACTCATCTGTTAGCAGGGCATACACATACTCATAATCCGTGTAGACAAAATAACCACAGTCTCCATCATCTGCAGGCCACCACATACCCTGCTCCAAAAGTGAAAGCCATTGCTGATACCACTCTGACTCCTCAAGATAAACATTTTCCTCCACATCCATATCACCACAAGAAGAGTACTTCCAATGATTGGGAGACACTGGACCATCAACATAGTTTCCATTATTTCCAGGATTAATGCAAATGTCTGATTTACCTTGGTAGATATATTGTCCATTTGCCGAATAAGACAGATGATGTGGGGTTTCCTCGTAATATCCCTCATGATATGAAATACTATTCAGACTGTAACAACTATCAGCACTAAATGAGTTCCATCTGCTTAATTTGGCATTATTCTTCATGCTCAAGTTCAAAACGCCATCAAACTCTTGAGTGGTTATTTCATCCAAACCATTCTGGCTATTCCATTGTCTTGGTTTTAATGAATTGTTGTGAGGAAGAGCAGCGGAATAACTTGAATAATTGTCGACCCCATCATAAGCGTTCCATGTTACTGGTTCATTTTGATGGTATTGTTGATTGGCATTTAGAGCATTATTCAGACACTGAGAAGACAGTGGGTCTCCATGTCCATCAGTAATGAAGCCTGAGGATTCATTGTTCAACTGCTGCCAAATAATAGATTCTTGGATCCACGAGTACTCATCACTTGGACTAAGCCCCAATGTAAACGTTGAAGAGAACTCTTGGTTTTCATACATCTGAGGCACAGGAGGTAAGGATGGATATAAATATCCCTCTGACATTACCACTTGAGGCAGAGGGTTTAGAGGGCGGTTGGTAAGATTTTCAGTGCTGCACGATGTGTTTCTAAGATGCCTCGATGGCATAATGTTTTGTGAGGTATATAAGAAGGGTATACTTCCAGTGCTATTTGACATGTATGCAGCATGACTTTGTTGAGTCCTTGCATAACTTTCTGGTGTCCTCAGATCAAGGCTTTCTGTGCTAGAGTTATAAGACACTTTATTTATACCAGATTCTTTGTTTCTTAAAGGTCTGACCCCGAAATGTGATTCCACAGCCATATCCTCAGACTTGGAAAAGGATGGATCGGTTTTATTCTTGCTAAATATTCCAGACAAGAAACCTTGTTGAGTAGAGGGATGTTGGGTCTGTAGAACTTGATTTTGTTGAGGGATTTGAGGTATTTGTCTTTTTGTTTTAGACGTATTGGTTGGTATTGGTTGCTTCTCTTGGTTTGGCTCAAATGATTTCTGGGTATTTGATGATGGATCATCAGAAGATGGTGCAAGCTTGTTGAATAGACCAGAAAGAATTCCTGACTGAGAGGTATCCTGACTTGGAATAGAATGATTTTGTTTTGTTTCAACTGGCTGTTGAGGACCTGGTTCTTGTTTTTTCAGTTCTTGTGACTCAGTTAAGGATCCTTTAAATAAGGTAGACAAGAGACCACCATGGGGTTTTTGCTTGATTGGATCATCTTGCAAAGAGTGACTTTGGCCCATAACATTGTTTTTTGGCTGGTGCAACGAGGATTGATCACCAGATCCATATATTTCCAGTGGTGCCTGGGATGTAGAAACATCAGAGGATGCAAATTTGAAAAGGCCTGATAAAAAGCCATCTTGTTGAGGAGGCCCTTGATGAGGCACATTTTGTCTAGTGCTTTCCGATGCAGCTTTTTGGTTTGGATTTTGGAGTCTGGTTTGGTGTGCATTGCTTCGAGCTTGATGCACTACCTTATGCTGGATAGAATCTGGATGTATACTCGTTGTAGACATAACTGTTGATTTAACTTGACACGGAGACATTGATGTTTGGGTGTCAGCAACATTGTCCGTAGAGGCAAATTTGACAAATCCAGACAAAGTAGTTCCCTGTTGAGGTGGCACATTCTGAGATTTTGACTGTAGATGTGGTCTGTGAGTAGTGGACGTGTTTAACATCCCTACATGAGGAGGGTTTGAAGCACTTTTTTGGGATGGTGGTTGATTTTGCAGATTTATTGTCTGAACAGATGGACTCTTTTGTTGTGAGTGATTCAACGGAGTTTCTGCCGTGAGGTCACCGGTGGAGGCAAATTTAATGAGTCCTGAGAGAAAGCCTCCTTCTTGTGGCTGCTGGGGCAATGCCTGGATCTTTGAGGAGTCATCGGAACCAACTGATCTAAACAGTCCAGAAAATAAACCCTGTCGTTCTTGTTGCGGTGTTCTTGGATTTAAAACAGGAACTGATTCAGTTTGAGAAGGTGGTTGTAGCTTGGTCTGCATTTGATTACAAAGAGCAGGCTTCTGATTTGGACTCCTATGAACATTCTGATTTGACACTGGAGGTACAGGATTGCTCTGGATGGGAAATTGTGGAGAGGTTGTGACAGCCTGTGGTGCTTCATTTGGTGCGTTCTTAAATAAGCTTGAAAACCAGCCTGTCTCTGTGTTGGTCTCAATGGGTTTAAGTGTTACATTTTCAGGAATAAATGATGGAGCTACAGTTGTGGTTCTGTTTGCTGCAGGAAGAGTTTGATCAGTTTTAGAGTTTCTGGGTGGACTTGAATCCTCACCAGAAGCAAATTTCAGGAATCCAGAAAAGAGTCCCCCTTCTGCCTTTGGAGGCTGAGGGACAGACACATTGTCTGAGGAGAGAAAGGGTTGCTTTTTAAGAGTGGATTCAACAGGTGGTTTCTCTACCCTTACATCTTCAGCTGATCTAAAGACAGGGAAAACGGCTTGTGTTTGAGTCCGTGTTGGTATTGTTGATCCAGGTGAGATCAGTGAACTGAACGATTTTTTAAAAGGACTAAAAAACCCTGAGTCTTCAGCTGCTTTATGCATTGGAGTCTCAACTGCCATTTTTTCACCATTATGTTCATTTTTAGGAGTTTTGGGGTCTTGACTATTGGTGACTTGATATTCAGGCATTTTAGTCACATGTACACTGGCCCTCATTTGCCTTGGATCGTGGCTCATTTTAAGAGGATGTTTGGCTGTTTCACTCACAGCACTTTTTCCAGTTATTTCCTTTTGCAAGGCAGAACTCACAAAGGGTGGGTTTCCTTCGAGGGAAGAGACACCATGGACAGTCTTGAGGTCATTAGTAGCTGGTTGAATAGTCTCATTCGCTCCTTGTAATTTGGCATCAGGTGTCTGGAAAGGCAAAAGAGATGTTACAGAAAATTTCCTATTTGACTGTGGATCTTGAGTAGGGGACACCACCGCTACTGGTGTGGGACTTGTAGACTTTGGCATGAAGGAGAACAGTTTTGAAATTCCAGAAGTGGCTGGAATGTTGTTTTGTGTCTGCGATTGTTCACCAATCTCTTGCTTTGTGCTTGAAGCAACTTTATCGGTGAACGTGCTAAATAACGAGGTCATGGCATTCTTCATCCCTGATAATCCATGGTCAGAAGCACCACTTTCTTTGGCATCTATAGGTTTGTCCTTTGCATCCTTAGATGCAACACTTTGCTCATCTCCAACAGACTCCGTTCTTGCACTACCTTGAGATGAAAGTCTTGACTTGTTGGACTTGGGTAAAGATCCGTATTTACTGATCTCTTCTTCTTTTTCTGCCAAATACTCTGATACGGTCTCAACCAAGCATTGTAGCTCATCCATAGGATCAACATATTCATCACTAGGTTCTTCTACAGGAGACAGCATGGCCTCAGGAGCCCATCCACCAATTTTACCCTTTCCATTCTTCTTATCGCGGTAACCTAAAACCCTCTCACTGTGCCCATCGTGCGTCGAGAAATATCTGTGATGGTTATAATTCTTTCTCTCCTCACCCCTGAGTGCCTTTGCTAAGGAGGTCATTTCCTCCAATTCCTCCTCAGAGCAAAGGCAATACTGTAGCTCGTCCTCGGAATCAAATCCTACATCCTCCCTCAACCTAGATGCCTCTTCTTCCTGGTACGCTACATAATTTTCCAGCGTGTTTTCGAGTTTGTTTTTGGCCCACATTCTAGTTTTGTAGAGTAATCCATTTTTGTAGGGTTTCAGGCATGGCATCATGTGTTCCTCCGCCTCTTCCATTTCTTTCACTTGACGCAACACAAGCTCGCTTCGTTTTTGGCGGAGAAATGCAAGATCAGGAGGAAAATGCTCTGCTTTAACATCCTCCAGCCCTCCTGGGTCTCGGATCTTTTTCTTTCGTCTTCGGTCAATGGTGGCATAGCCATCTGGATAAGTAGGGTTTATTGAAACATTTTTGCTTTTTATTGGTGACAACCCTTTGGCAAATGGATCGTGGTAATCCCTTTTAAAACAAGCAAGATTTTCCAGTCTTTCACGCTCCTCAATCCATGCCAGTTCTTCCCCATCAAGGAACTCCTCCAGACTACCTTTACCTTTCCTGTATTTTCCCTCCCAATCCTCCACACCCATGCCTGAATCTACAGGGATAATTCGAACTCTACCTCTTTGATTAGGAAGTCTAGCAGAGATTAATTAAAAAAAAAAAAAAACAATGGAAGAGGATAAAAAAGGAGGGGAGAAAAGAAAAAGAGAAAAAAGCAATTCAACTTAAAATATAAAAGCGCATGACAAACACAATCTGAACGTTAAATGACAACTGAAACTGAAAAAAATCAACAATGCAGAAGAATAATCTGGATTAACCACACAAGAGACTCTGCTATCGCAGACAAGCACATTTTTCTGTCTTAAAAACTTCAAAGCAAACATTTTGTGACTAGGAGCTTTATGGGAACAACTCTCCAGACATTGCACTCTCTTTGTGGAAGCTTCCATAATGAACGCAGCACATGAAAACAAAAATGCCAGTATGTAATAATGAAATGTACCTGCTTGCAATGTGATCTCTATAATCAAATTCAAAACTGTGTAAAGAGTCAGCACAGGAATCCGTGTGCTGTGGAAGACGTGGTCCCATGGGGTATTGGTGAAGTGAAGAATTGGGCTGGGCTGTGGTGTGGTAGCGGGGAGGTAAACTACTGCTGGTCTCACTCCTGTAATCACTGTCTCTATCATCCACCGCACTGTCCAGATCATCTAAAGCTATGAGGTGAAACAGAGATATAGATTCAACTTGACATGAAAAAAAAAACGTATTGTGATCGTCTTTCAGTTTCATTTTACAGAGCCCAAATTAGTTGCATCAGTGCCATCTAGTCATAAAAAGAAGGGATGAGCCTTGGAAGAACAAGACCTGTGATATAGTTTTTGTTTTTCAAAGTTCTGTCAAAAAAAGTGCTGGAACAGTGTATAAGGTTTAAGAGATGTTAAGAAGAAATGCATTCAGTTAAGAAAACTATTTGTTAGGTGGAAAGAAATTATTAAGTTTCTTAAACAAATCATTGAAAGCTTGTTGCAATGAAAAATTGAGATATTTCTTCAAATTTAAGTTGCAGTCGGAGCATTTAAAACAGAGTGTCTTACCAAAAGAAATACATTGAATCCAAATGTACAAACGATTAGGGAAAAAAAGTAAATGACCCCTAAGTGAATTGAAAATTGGCAAGGGTACAAATACTTCTTTCCCAGTAATAATGAGGTATTAACCACATTCAAGGTTTTAGTTTGCACTTAAAATTTAAAATCCAGTGACAGTATTATTTTGAAATTTGTTGCACACACACACACCAAGGGGTTTGACAAGGGACGAAGGGATATCTCAAAGATCTTACATAGACATTTAAAAACTACAGGAACAAAGGGTTAAGGGTGTTTTCCAGGAAGAGACTCGAGCACAGGATTACTGTAATACACTTTACATACTCTGGCTGTCGGCCCATCCAAAATAGTTGCCTGGTGATGTTAAAATCACAAGGGACCGGGGGAAAAAGATGGATACAGAAAATTTCACCATTTTACAACATTTTAGTTCAATAGACTATATTTGATTCTCAGTTATGTAAGAAGAGATGTGTGGATGAAAAAGTGCAGAAAAGAATGATGTGGTGGCTCCATCTAGTGAGAGCATGTCACTCACAGCACTGAGAGGCAGCACATGGCAGAGGGCGTCCCATTACTTCATCCTGCAAAGGAAACTAACACAAGGAGGAAAAGCATGAATTCATTATCCAATACTAAAGGCCAAATAATGAAGCAAAAAAATTATGTATGTGTGATTGTGACATCAAAACCTAATTAAATTAGCAAATGTACAAAAGAATGAAAACTGCTGTTGTGAACGTTTGCATTCCAACACAGTTAAGCAAGTAAGATTTTAAACTGCAATGTATTATACATTTACACACGTTTTAAGTCAAGAACAAGTAAAAAAAAGAACAAATTTAAAAGAAAAAGATGGTTTTATTTAATTCTTAAAACTGGATTGCAGCCATTGTAAGGCAGATGTTTTGGAAATACAGTTTGGTTTCTCTACACAATGTTTTCTCTTCAGCAAGCAGCTTTTTAGAAACAACAGAACATGAATAAGAGATAACCGAACAAAATTCGAACATTATTGATTAATGGTAAACATGTTTTGAGCAAACTTTTGAGAATTTTTTTAAACCAATATTTGGTGTATTCTTCCAAACACTGGCTTGCTCCTTTGCAGAATAGGCTCTGCTTGTGGGTAGAATTTTTTTTGTAATTCTCATGTTCACCTTAAAAAACTAGCTTGACTCCTGTGTTCTCAGTTCACAACCGCTTTAAATATGTGCAGTGTTTATTAACTTTACCTCATCATGAATGCTCATAGCGTTGATGCGCTCCAGTTTGCCAGTCCAGTATTGAGCCTCGTCCTCTGGGATTTCTGGAAAAAAGGATTGACAGAGTGAGGTAATATGAGGCAAGCAATTTGGGATATCTTCACAGCGCAGATCTCTTAAATGTATAATGAGCATCTTGTTCAAGCGACACGCAAAAGTCTGACATTTAAAACACAGCACTACATGATAATTCACTTCAAAAGCAAATGCAAAAAAAACAAAAAAACAGTTTGTTGCCAAACTCAAATGCAGCAACATGAAAAAAACTGCTTTTGGTTCAAAACTGGTTATTCTGCAAGAAACCACGTCTAGAAAATAACATTAACATATGATGCTAGTAGTTTGGACGGAATATATAAAGTTTACGGTAATTTATGTGACGTGCGCAAAAGATCTGGCAGTGTTTTCCATGTCCTTTGATGCCCATGGGAACATGAGGAGAGCAGCTTCAAAGTGCTCAGATAAAACGCTGAGGCTTATGAATAGGATCAGTGGCAGACCCAATATAAGAGGTTATGAAGATTTAACCTATTCACTCCTTTAACTCGCACCTTTGCCAATACAGATTTTATATTACAACACATATGCTATAAAATGACAAAATATAAGGGAAGGACATCAAAGTAACAATTCAAGCAGCACCTGAAGAGCTCAAGCCTCCTTTTTTCTCATTGCAAAATGGATCCTGGATCTCATTAGCAGTATTTTAATTTGTATCTCCAAAGCCCTTTTAGATAATGAAAAAGCACTTATAGTTCCTGTGTTTGCAATCTCAATTTTATTTTTTTTTCCACTCAAATGCAAAACTAAAATAACAAATCTTCATGAGGTTGCATCCTTTAGGATGAGTTTCTGCTCATTTTCAAGTGAATCTGATGGTTTCTATAGATCATCATCTGCAAATGATGAAGCTTTACACAACTATAATTTCTCAAAAATTATTATGTGAAGGTCTGTCGTCAAAGAAAGAACAAGAAGGATAAAACAATTAAAGCAATAAACTGTTCATGTATTTAAAGTGATCTCAGGAAACACTAAATTTAGCCTCCCTAACTTTGTCATATCTTTACTTTTCATAAAAAGTAGAGGAATAAACATCTGATCAACAAATAGTATTTTTCTGTTTTGTTTTTTTTTTATCAAATGTAAACATAGTTGTTGGGTTTAGTACCCATTTTAAAAATACTGTTAATACTAAATACCCTGCAGAATTGTCCTTGAAAAACACTATTTATTGGTAATAGTTAAATGACTACATTTAAAGATAGTCAACAGATAGTCAAATAAAAGTGACTGTTGGGGGTCACTGTTGAAATGGCTTTGAGTCTTCACATCTATAATGGTATTAATTTGGCATAAAAAATGTGCCTGCTTTTCACGTCAACCATCTTGCTCTTACAGCTGGGCACATGACGCTTCAATGCAAGTCACAAATGATTAAGAACGTCTTACCAAAAGGCAGTTCAAAACGAGTGTCCAGAAGAACTCTGTGCGGCGTTGGGTTTTTAGTGCCGTAAATCTCATCTGCCTTCATCAGAACTTCGGAATCCAGAAAAATCCATTCGCCGGGCCCTTCCTGTTCAGGACAAAGCTTTATACAATTACATGGGAGACTTCCCACAGTACAGATAAGTAACACTTTTAATTTACATTTAGGAATGAAGCGATAATAGTAGAATATAAAAGAGTTCCTGACCTCCTCTGATTGGCAGACGCTTTTTAGAGGGATCCAGGCTGTTCCTAACATAGTGTCCCAGATGAGTCCCTTGTTCCATACCTCTACGATCAGACCCAGATCCAGTCGGCTGATCTCACTAAAGACAACAGTTGTCTAAATGCTAGGCTTACATTTCAGTTTATATCAAAATTGGTTCCTTACTATGTTTTAAACGCAAAAGTGTGATTGTTGCACCAGATTTTCTTGATGTCTACAAATGGAGCAGTGAAGCATATGAAAAGCAACGGCCCTAGAACTGAGCCTTGACAAACGCCAATTTTGCACAAAAAGCAAATCATAGTGTAAACGACACAAATCCACACTGCTGGGGTCATGGTGAGGACCTATATAAAAAAAGACTGCCACAACACTATGTGATTTCATTTTTTACCACTGACTTTGGTAAGCCATTGTCTCCCGTAGTGTTGATTTAACACAGAAAATAAATATTTTTTATTTATAGCCAAACATTTCCAATGAATTAATAATCAATGCAGCACATTAATATTTTTTTTCTGTCTTAATTGTTAAATCATCCTAATAGTGTACATTTGGTCTAATATTAGTAAAAATTGCATATTGTGTGTTATTTTAATCTATAAGCTAACTTTTACTGAACATAATTAATTTGTTTTGTATGGAAGATAAACTCATATATTCAAGATTATTGCTTGGCGCACAAAAAAAAAAAAAGTCTTCAACTCATCAGAAAATGCTAAAGCTAATCAAATTTAAAGTATAGTTTCAACTACTTTGCACACTCCCCTGCAACAGCAGCTTTATTCTATGTGCCTAAAAGAAGCAAGGCCTTCTATAAATGAGAAACATGGCTTTCATCTACTGACCAAAGCGCGCACACAACACCTAAAGAGGAACATCTAGACATCCATTAATAATTCATTTGGGCTTTCGATTGTACACAAAGTGCAGTGGGGATGAGATGCCCTAAATCAAAAGAAAACATCTTGTTCGTTTATCTGCAATTACCGTATTAATTGCTTTATTTTTGATCTTGTTCATTTTCTAGAACATCTTAACAATGGCATTAGAAATTTAAATGGATGTGTTGCTATGGAGACATGTTGAAGCTTGATTACATCAAGTAGGAATGGTAAAACAGCTGCAACGTTGTGCGAAAAAGTTGGACCCAGAGGTTCAGAAAGACACCAGCTGAATAGAAGAGCTTTGCCCTTGGACCAAACAAATAACAAGCCATAGAACAGCTGTAATCCCACCAGCAATAATCATAACTATTTAACTTCATCAAATATGCTCAAGAGAGTGCAAACAGTTATAGAATACTGTTAAACCTTATCCTGGATAGTTCACCACAAGTGAATCAAGCACCTAGACATGCAGAATGCAATTGTGAAAGAATCTACAAAAATAATCAAAGTTTATTTATAAAGTGCCACACTACAACAGATCGTTACCTAGGGGACTGAACACTGTATAATAACCATAACAGACACGGTTTAACATCATTTATGTCATTTTAAAACTCTCTTTGGTCACCTTCATTTTAAAGCCTAGGTCCAGATAACAGAGGGCTATCCACCGCTTTAGCCCTTCCCTTTATACCAACGAGAATTGGGACACCCCTTCAACTCAAGTGAGCTCCCAAAATGGAAGGGTAGTGCTAAGAAGTAAGTGTCTGTATAATTCAAACAGTGTACATTTCTGAATTACCTTTTTAAATTTTATTTAAAACGCTTCTAGACACTGTTATTGCTGGAAATAATGGAGCGTCTTACATTGAATGTGGAAGAGCCTGTGCATAAAGCCTATTGAGCACAGCAAATTCAGCATGTTAATAGGATGCCAGCTGATCCAGTTATTTTTTTATATTATTCAATATATTCCATTCAATAAAATCCATGAGGTGGGTCAGGAGGTTCCCTGGAGAATAGAAATTGCACAACTGCTTGGGGGATCGTGATGTAGAGGTTTCTGCACATTCTCGCACCACTTTCACAAAGACTCTTGCATGTCTGGACAAACTTGAAGCTTCTAGATGTCATGTTAAACCAAAAAGGATTCAGAGTGTAATCTGACAAAACAGTGAATCATTGTTGTATCTTAGACTGAAATAAATAAAATATAAATTCATTACCATACAAAGCAATTTGCCAGTAATCCCACACATCTGAAAAGTTGTGCCACGGTGTAATTTGACGTCATGTCATTGATCAAACAAGTATGACATTGGCAATCCAGCCACAAAGCCTTGGCGTAATGTGAGGAGAGAGCTGGAATCTGAACAAACAGATGTACACCTCTGATAGAGACGCAAATGAGCAACAAGCTACACCAACTCTGTTTCATTTCCTGGAGCAAAGGACAGTGTTCTCTGTTGTCTCATTGCAGTGGAGATTCAGTGCATTTGGTACTGGGAATCTCATCAGAGGGGAAGAAAATGAAAGACTTCGATGAAGTTTTAAAGGAGAAAAGGTCCATAGTTTGTGCCAGAAAAAAAACAAGTCTGGAGGTGCTTGTGAGAAGCACTGAGGTAAAAAATTGCCCTTAATTCCTCAAGAGAATTACTTGAGGCTTGTTGAAAACGATCACAAATGACTTAAGGCTGTTATCAAGAAAAAGGGACTAATAACGTTTGGGGGGGGGGGGTTCAGTATTTTGACCACTTTTGACTAATTGACAATTTTTGATCACCCTGCAAAAAAAAAGGCATTCAGATCAATATTAAGAAAGTCACCAGCTCCTCAAGTGGACTGGACATGGCCTGATTTTCTTGGTGGCTGAGAAAAGCCCATCATTTACAAGTGCTCGCTGCATTGAGATCCGTCATGGATGCAAAACTATTAAACAGACCTGATCCAGCAAACAGTAATGTGGAAGTGTTGGTGGTGACCGAGAAACTTACAACATGAAGTCCTGCTCCCAGCATGGCTGGTCTCCTCGCACAGTGATGGTAGTGCTCTTCACATTTTGCACTTTCAGAGTCACATAGGCATTGAATTTATCTGGGGAAAAAAAATTAAGACAAATACCCATTTTTGTGAATTTCTTATTAAAACAATCTGTTTTTTAAAAGCCCTCTGGTCATATCTAGATTAGATTACTGCAATGTTCTTCTCTCTAGACATTAAAAAGATCTCAGCAACTCGACTGGTTTTCACATGGCACATCACCCTCCACTGGCTCCACGTCGCATTCAGTGTAAAGTTAATAACAGTCCCATCGGTTCTAATTAAAGGGACTTGTCAAAAATCTACATTTTCAGGTAAAGCAAACAGAACACACAGTCTGAAATGTTTTACAATGTCGGGTGACTTACATAGGAAAAAATTTTATTTAGATAAAACAAAATATGGGGTCTCTCTGTTATAAGTGCCTAGTGGGCAAACAAGGCAAGTAACCAGTTCTTGTTTTTTTTTTTTTTAGTTGGGTTGAAAAGTGCTAAGTACTCCTGGAAAAGAAAAGCATAATGTCACATTTTTCATTTCACTAGACAGCTACGTTGACAATGGAATTTAACATAAATAAATAAATAAAGTGGACCAATGCTAAGCAGGAAACAGACACACCTCACTGTTTTCCCCAATAACTTTCTTTGACATTTAATTTGAGTGATGTACCCGTAAAATGGTAAAAGAACCATCTTTTGGAATTGGATTTTATACTATTTTTTTTGCAGGGTCTGAGTGGCTGACGAGCAGCTGCTTTTCCTTGTTGTGGATGTGATGTGAGATTATGGAGGTCAGGTCTCTCTCTCTCTCTCTCTCTCTCTCTCTCTCAGCTGCTGGGGGAAGGGAATGCCACTAATCTTTACTCTCTCTCTCTCACTCGCTCAGCACAGCAGCATTTTGTCTCTGCTTCATAGTCACAGTCCACTCACATGTGCTCTGGGATTCCCAGCCAAACTAGTCCACCCAGCATAAACCCAAGCAGGCTGGTTTTCAAATGATCGTGTTTTTCCAAACTTTAGACTAAAATTCCTGTTTCTACCAGGGCACATGCATTAAACACAAGGCTCCTGGGTCACATCTGGCCCGGTGTACAAATATATTCGGCCACCGAAATTATAAACCGTAACAAAGGATCCATATAAAACAATGGCCTGGTGATTTGAAGCCCTGGTAACTACATTTCCCATAATGCAGCGCTTTTTGTCCCATGAACTGATGTCCCATGACCCATGAACTCCAAATGGAGACTGAAACCTTATGTGGTCACCAAGTTGGAACTTGCTGCTTTCCATCATGGTGCATAATATGAGGATCCTGCAGTTAATGGACCGGCCACTAGAGGCCAACTCCAGTAGTGATCTTTTTCCCACAGACATCGCTCTTATTGTTTTGGCATTTTGTTTTCACTGTTGTGCGTCATAGTGCCAGTGATGCTTTGAATTCATTCAAAATTTTGGTCTGAACTGTATTCATTTAAAAGTTATTCACGTCAGACTGAAAGTAGCAACTTTCAGTCACTGTACAGAGTTTACCTTTTCAAACATTGTATTAAAAAGCTGCCTGGGAAACTCTTATAATAGTAGCTACCTGACAATAAGTGGGCAGCTGTGATGCAAAAATATGTAAAAATCTATCCAAACATCAGAGGGATTACAGAACCAATGACGTAACCCATGTTCCTCATTTCCTGTTAGCCAGGACTGAGCACAAAGCAGACGTGCCGGAGTTGTTCCCAGTCTTTCTTTACAGCACAGGAGTGGACAGATATAGTATAGACATTAACAAGACAGATTACAATTAATGCTCTAATTCACTTTACTTTCATAGAGCTTTACTGTAATGTTGTTTTTTTACCCTTAGAGAACCATCTCTACCAGAGCATAGTTTACCTCCAGTGGTGGCATTTTGGAACTTATTAAAATATGGGATGAAAGGATTTTGAAAACATATGTAGAGTTCTGGCAAAACTGCAAAGATTTTTTTTTTTTTTTGCAAATACTTCATCCTTCAACATAAAAATGATAAAATGTTTAGTACAAAATATTTTTAAACCACAGTAAAAATGTTAAACTTAAATGTATACAACTTACAGAAAACATACCATTAGTAAAAAAAAATATTAACAATATTGCAACTAAAAATAAATTCATAAGCATTGTAATTCGGCAAAAAAAATATATAGAAGAAATAACCCAACATTTGCATTACAATATTTATTCAATATGTTTTCCCACAGTATTCTGCACAAAATACTTTTAAACCACAGTAAAATTTTAAAACAAGCAGTTAATTTACAGAAAACATACCATTAGTAAAAATATTTACAATGTTGCATTTAAAAAAAAAAGAAAAGTCAACATAAGAGTTGTAATTCCATAAGAGTTTTTAGAATGTCCATGGATGAATTCATGAATGCTTGCGGATAAACTAACTATTCTGTGGAGTCGAAAGTGCTGTAAACATCCGATGTTTGCATTTTAACATTTTCACTGGTTTCAATTTTATATGCAAAAATTCCCCATGAACCAACTGATTCAGATAAACCCATTACATGCATTGTGCAGGTTTCATGGACACTGTACGAGGGGTAAAAAAAGCTAAGTCAGTGTGCAAAGACCTAAAATCACTTGAGACATGAACTTTTCTCCAACATGAAGAGTACAGTGTACTCATGGCGCCTGACTTGGGAATTCTTATGCTCATCACTCTCAGTCGGAAACTTGCAGACATCTCTACCTTTCCATGATTCCATCCAAATAATGTGCAATGATTAACGCTTATTTAATTCCTAAAACATTTGATTTAAAAAATAAAATAAAATAAAACAGTGACTCAATGTTCATAGGCGCATGATGCTGTTATTTCTTCACGACTGCAAGTCAACATACATTATTGATATCGGTTGAGTTTTTCAATAAATTAGTCAAAGCTAGGCGTACAATCGAGAGCTGACATTTCCGTTTCAGATCCCTGATGAAATGTGCAGGAGCAACAAAAACAATCTGCTGCTCAACTTTATGATACTTCAGTTTCTGCAGCCTACAGTGTGGATTTACCTGTGAGAAATGGTCATCTGATATCCTCTTTTTCCCAAACAATCTTACAATTTAATCCAGCAATTTGACTCTAATCTACGTCACACATTCAGAAGCAGGAAAAGCTGGCTCTGGTTGAATGATCTGAGTGATTTAGAGAGGTAAAGTAAACAGGCTCCAGCACCGAGCACAAAAGGAGCACCTGTCAGAGACTCCAGTCAATGTTTACTCTCTGATACAATAGAACCACTGAGAGGCTGCTGTCTGACGTGAAGCACGGCTTGTTTGCTTTAGAGATGACCAGTTTAGGGCCGGGTGTGAATGCAGTTATAGGTAGTCGGGAGTTCACCACAGTGACCTACCATGGTTTTATGCAGATAAACTAGGTCATACGTCGGCAACACGTGGCTCCGGAGCCACGAGTGGCTCTTTCATCCTTCAGTTGTGGCTCCCATTGACTTTGGAAAATAATGAGTATTTCATAAATATTAAATTTTATTTTAGTTTGTTCATTTTAAAACATAATTCTGAATTTGAAGACTATGGTAAATTTGTAACATTAAAATTAAATGTTTTTAATATTTTTAATCGCCTAAAATATGAGTGACATCTGTCGATGTGCGACATTCGAATTCCTGGCGTCCCTCACGTCTGGCGTTTTTCCCAGCACACTACCAGCGTGATTTTTTGACCCCTGCCTGGAAGGTAAATGATGGATAAATCCAAGAAAAGGAACATTTCTGATGATAACAGAACGTATAATGCTACGTGGACAGATTCTTTTGCCTTCACTGCTGATGAAACTGGTTTACCAGTCTGCTTAATATGTGGTGAAAATTTGCAAACAACAAAGTCAAATGTTGCGAGACATTTCAATAACAATTTGCTAAAAAATATCCCAAGGGAGAGGAGCGAAGTGGATTAACACTGGAAATTCAACTACATCTGCAAGTTTTGTGGCTGCTCAGGAAATAGTTAAGCATGGGAAGCCATTTATAGATGGAGAATACCTCAAAGAAGCATCTGTAAGATTTCAGAACATCTGTTCTCGGACTTCAAAAACAAAGATGAAAATTTGCAGAAAATAAAAAAACATGCCTCTCTCTGCAAAAACTGTCCAAGGCAGAATTGTGAAGATGGCACAAAAATTTTGGGGTTGGGTAAGTTTGGATTTTATTTCTTAAATATGAGAACTCAAATAGACACTGGGTAATATATTGGAAATTAAGCATCAATCAAGTGTAAAATGCTTTTGTTACATGCCGAAATAAAATTCTGAGTTCTCTGCAGCAGTTCATTGATTTCATTTTCATAAATGCAATAGTTTTTTGTAATGATGTCAAAATGGGTTGTGGCTCCGGGTGCTTTCTTTACAATGGGGGCGGTCCCAAATGGCTCTTTGAGTAAAAAAGGTTGCCGACCCCTGAACTAGGTACTTCCTGCAGGCCACTTCCATGTTACCTTGGACCTCAACTCGAGCCTAATCTTTATGAACCATTGGGACAGGCCCAAATATTCCATTATCATTTTCTATACTCTTAGGTTGTTGAAATTTATTATGGATGTTTTTAGTCTTAGACACTTTGGCCACAACAATCATATTCACAGAAAGAACCTGGATTAGAAAACATAAATATTGTTAAAAGCATCATAAAGGCAAATAGAAATCCAATACTCCACAAACATGCAAAAAAAGATGTGATAAAAACATGAATATTCTGTTGAAAAATAATGTTTCACTCCTGTCTACAGGCCAAGCAATACAAGTGCGGGGATTTGCAGATGAGAAGGCTGTGGGGATTTGCGCTTAACCTACACTGATCTTATACACTCACTCACAAGACACGGTTCATGAACTCAGATGACAATCAAGGCAAGAGCACTGAAATCCAGCTCAAAAAAACGTAGCCAAAATGGTGGTCCCATCACTAAGTCACTAAAAAGGAACTCTTTACAAAGTTAACAAAAACGATAACAAACAACAAAAACAAAAAGTCAAAATTTGTTTTTATGGATAATATACAAACGAAAGCATGACTAGCACAAACCCTGTATATGACCCAAGTCACTTCTAGTACTGATCATTCTCTTGTACGGTCACCAAACAAACCATTTATGTGGTGGATTTGAAACTATAAATGGCGCCTAGATTTCATAAAATCATAGCATAATGATTTTGACCATAGCAAAATAAAACGTGCATTTATGAGCAAACAGAGTGCAAAACATTATGTGTTCACTTACATTTGCAATTAACCAAGCTCCATAGAGACATCCACACATGAACTTAAAAAAGCATGCTGTTGTCTGTCTGTATACTGGATTCTGATTGGCTGGAAGGTGTTACATTTGTATAAGTAGCTCCAGTTTGATATGTTCACTTTATATAGAAACCTGAAGCATTGGTAACCATAGCGACTCACAGCTTAGCTGTACTAGGATTATTTATGCATTTTCAATGACAGATATAGTCGTTTATTGCAAACCAATCAAAATCTGGAATGAATATATACAAGATTGCGTCAGCAGCAGCAGAGAGTCAACCGGTATCTGGACATCAGAGCTCAACTCCCCTCCAGCTCTAATGTAAACCATTCACATTCAAAGAAAAGGGCTTCCATCTTGGCTTTTGCATTTTCATTGAATAACATATTGAGCTGCTTTATTTATTTGAATGGAGGAAGCTTCTGTACCTGAGCTTCATGCCTGTGGTGTATTTATATTTTTAGAGACCCTCTGCGAACTATATAATTTGAGAGACATTGCTGTGCATTGGGTGCCAGTTTAAACAGTTGAGTGCATGGCTGACCATTAATTATTCTTTACTTGGCTTGATCACCAACTTCTATGATTAAACATTTTCCTTATCACGTGAGTATGCGCCTTGATGCTGCCGATTTGACATCACATGTTGAACCGAAAGAGTTTCAGATTCGACAGAGAACGACCAATGAAAGTTGGTTCTTTTGATGACATGAGTAATACGTAAAAAGAGCCACTCTGTAGTCTTTCGTATCTTTTAATTTTTGTATCTCGGTACCACTTTATATGGGTGACCATCCACACACACACACACACACACACATGTTTCTGTACTCTGAGCACTGCAGTCTGTGCTCATGATTCAAATAAACACAAAATACCAAAAGAACATGTGTATTTGCATAGGCCTTCATGGCCCAGAGAGAAGCAAATATTGTGTTTTGAATAGCGTTGAGAAAAAGAACTTGCTTACCTTGAGGTCCTTGAAGTTTGGCTTTCTTAACTGTAAGAAAAGAAGCAGAAGGGGATCAGAAAGGGTTAACGTTCAACAAGAATTTAAAACTTTGCATCAAACTTTGACGGTCCATAATTTGTATAAAACCGATATCTTTCTTTGTATATGGACGGAAGAAAAATCCAGCATGCTCTGTAACTCAAATAATCAAAATAGTCAAAACTATAAGAATACTGCTGAATAAACCGTTTTTAATTCCAATAATCCCATTTTTAAGTAATCAAATAAAATCAACCATTTCTGCAGTTTTGGTTGTACGTAGTTCACAAAAAAATGCAGCAGTTTTGTGTTTTGTTGCCAGAGTAACAAAAAAAGGTCATTCTGTGTTTGGGAAAACAAAACCAGTACATGGAACAATACCCTTGTTTCTATGTACGACTCAGCCCATGACTATTATGGGATTGAGCTGTGGTTTAGAGCAGATTATTTCTGATTGCTGACTGCGGCTGGATGGATGTGCCAGATGGATGCTGCGATTGGATGGAGGGTTGCAAGACATAACGATGGATTACCAACGGAGGCTGCGGTAACCTCTCTCTGGGATGCAGACAGGGCGTAATGCACACAGGAAGCGGTCTCCTGGACCATTCCGAGATGATTGAGAAACAAAAATGTGACTTTTAATGTCCTTTCCTCTCGCGTGTTAAGGAAGACATTTTCCACATTTCTAAGTGAACAGGGTAGGGGTCAGCAGGTCAATGGAAACATTGTTATTCATTACAGGAGGGGACAACAGAGGAAAGATTCAAGCGGAGATTGGAAGTTTAAGCAGTGCAGGCCCTTGTGGAAATCTGGTTTTCATGTGCTCTGAAGAGGCAACCTGCTGTGGCGCAATATGTAGTTCCCTACAAAAATTATTTTAATTTTGTCACAAGAAAGAGAAAAGAAAAAAAAACAGTAACATGGTTTTAAAAAAAAATGGTATAAATCATAGCGCTGCATGGAATCCACAAAGTCCCTCCTTCAAACCCCTCCCACCAGCACTGCTACGCATGCTTACAGGCAGATGAATGTGGTGGAATGTACATGGTTCTTGTAATTGGCTCAAGGGCAAAGGAACTCGCAAGAGAGAACCTGACAGGAAGAAGAATTGGTGTCGATTGAGTTCTAGAAGTCGTTTTGCTCGAGTCATCGAACAATTACTGACTCTAGGCCAGTGGTATAACAGATAGGAGTGTCTCTGGCCGTCAACTTAAGATGTTCACTAGTTTTTTGTGCCAAAATCAATCACTATAAATACAGATTACACTTCAAATGTAAGAACTAACTTATTCTAAACCAAAAAAAAAACAAGTATTTCTTATAAGCACACGTACATGTACACATACACATACATAATAGGCATGCAATGGCAAAGAAAGCTCACGATTCAGTACATACTGGGGTTATTAACCACGTTTTTCAGTTCTGAAGGCTGCAAAATTGTAATTCTATTCAATCATTCTTTCATATGAACAGATAAATAAGGGGCGTTTGATAGAATTCACTTTTTTTTGCTAAATCAAACATCAAGACACATCTAAAAAAAATGTTCAACATTAAAATAATCAATATCATTCCCTTTTTAATTATTATTTAATGTGTTTTGCTTTTTTCCTTGCATGCTTGTTTATATAAAACTATGTTTGCTAAGATCATTGACATTAAACATGCACACTTTTGCTGGGGAAACCTGTATATGCAAATTAGGCGATGATGTAACTTTCAGGCCAGCCAATAGCTACTCTTCTTACTGAAGAGTTGACAAATGTAGTGATAAAACCTAAACACTCCTTCAACAGAGTGCAGTGTGAAAGCTCTGGAACTGTATCAAAAAATGCAAACTTCACATTTATTTAAATGTTTGTCTGCGTTAAATCAACACTTTTGGCAAGAGACTTAAAAAATGTTGAAATTAAACATAATAAGGTTAATTTGTGAAATTACTTTGCTGTGCAATTTTGTTCTTTGGGGGGGAAAAAGCTTTTTTGTAATTTATTTCAACCACTCCTCTGCAGACAAATTATCCTACTCCCTCACAGTCAGAAGCCTGCCAACCATGTAACTGAGCTGCACAAAATTAACTTCATATACACATTCTTAGGAGTGTTTAGATTCATGTTTCATCACACTAACAACTCTGTGCTTGAGTCATCAAGGTCCTATTGACACGTAAAATACTTTCCGAGTGCCCAGAAAGGGAAATTATTATTATCATCATTTTATGTCGCTCTGCATCGCTCACTTTCAATCCTGCAGTGAGTGAGGATGAAGCTGGATGAGTGGACGCAGAGAGCAACAGATGGCCAGAGGATTACATTCACAATCCCCCCCCAACTCACCGGCAGACAGACACACTCATGCTCTCTACCTCTGGAGCACAACCATTAAAGCAGTTCTCATTTAATCTTTTTAATATTACATTTTTTTCTCTCCTGAGACAGGCTTCTTCTGGCATTTTTATAAAACTGGCTTTCCGAGTGGTTTTAAAGCTACTGCTGCAGGTGTCATTGTATGTAGTGTATATAAGGCTAACTACACATTATAAACAGCAGTTTCTTTAAAGACTATCCGCTGAATGCCATATGGATTGTGGCAACATATGAACACCAGAGCCACTACAGCAGTTCCTCATTTAATACTAATACAGATAAAATCTTCTTATAATTTGCATTTAAAAGAAAAATTATAAAAGTGAAATTACAAAAGACGTGCCACTTATGAAGGGCCGTAATTTCGTCAACAATGTAAAACAAAATGATACTTTACTTTAACATATTTTCATCCATGGACCCCTAGCTTGGAATGTCTGTGTTTAATAGTTGTTTGGAGAATATTGAAGGGGGGGGACATAATTGCCCAAAAACACAATTGCATGACTTTTGAAATCCATTTTTAAACCAGCGTAATTTTAACAGATATTCTAATTCTAATACTAAAAATTGTGGAGTATCCAGTCTTCTGTAACCAAAAGCAGTTAAGTTGGCATAAAAACAATACAAAAAAAACTAATAGGCATCTGCTTAAATGTCTAGAACACATGCCACAATTCGAACCAAAAAAAAAAAACTCTACTGCAGCATTGATTAGAAATTGTAAACTATTGTGCAAATAAAAGTAATTCTTTGAAAAGACTTCTGAAAAACAATGCGCATTGTCTGCTTTCGATAAAAGATTTAAAACAACACATCACATGGTTGGTTCTTTCCCACATCAGGGGTCACAGGGAACACAGCAGAGATGTAAACGCCAGCCATGCATGCAAGCTTCATAAACGCAATCCATCAACTCACAATACAGTACGAAGCTGCCTATTTGATTTTATCTTGTTTTAATTAAACATAGTGAGCACAAGAGATCAATAGCCCATATGTCTAAATGTAATAAATGTAATTACTCTGCAAACCCACAACAGAGACCATGTGACCAGTTTTGTGCGCATGAAGACGGCTCATTTGTGTTTGTAATGACAGCACCATGGAGATGAGGCTTTTGTCTGATGAGCAATAAAGAAAGACACAAACCCAGTGGATCATGATTGCAGAATGTTTAGGCTAGTTTAAAGTCCGATTACACAAAATGATGTTCCGCTGGTCTCGCATTCACCAAGCTTTGCTCAATTCAGCCCTAAACAACCTCAAGTTCTTGCTGCCAAATGTTTTTGCCTCATTAGTGGGGTATAATGATACATACCTCATTAATATCTCTAAAATATGATATTTTACAACCAATTGAAACTGTTTATATAACAAACTATAATTGAAAAAAAAACATTATAAACTTTGTGAGATCACAAAGCTAAGAAGGTTAGGGTCTAGTTTGGTTAAGAGTATTTTAAACCATCCATCCACTAGGGGGTAGTGTTAATGTTGGCATTAAGTCTTCTTTCTGAAGAAGAGTGATGTAAAGATATAATTTTCCAAGTGATGGAGAGATATAATTTTCTTTCAAAAGCGTTCTTGTTCAAAATGCAAGTAAAGGACCCTTGTCTCCAAGTAAATATTACATAGAACAAGATGAAGTTTCAGAAGTGACTAGAATCACACCAAGATATCTCCCAGTACTGTGACAATTTTTGCGATAAATTGTTACACCCCTACTCATTACCCAGTGAATATGAATTCAAATTAATAGAACTAATATCAGGAGATTGGAGTGTTAGTTATTGGATTTTATATGTGGTTTTAATTATTGCATTAATCTATGTATTCACTGTAGTATGCTTTACAACAATCCTGAAGACAAATATAATTCTTATTTGCTTTATTTACCAATCAAACCAATCCAATCACCTCTGCCAGGTCACTTGATGAAGTTCAAAGGGCATCTACGTTGGTTCGATAGATCGATATCTATCTATATATACACGTATATACCCTGTGAACTTTATCAAGGCAACTTTGATGCCCTGTGAACTCTGAAGTTCTAGAATGTCATCAATATGAACCCCAATAACTCTTTACAGAACACCAATCAACAGTGCTTACATGGAAAAGCACAGGCATGCAAGAAGTGAACAACTACAAAGCCAAACTTAAACTCTCAATTTATTCAGTGCGAGTTGTACGTGTTATTTGTGAAATTTGAGGATGCCACAAGTTTGTGACCTTTCAAACATTAAACCAAGGAAAAACACACAATTATGGGACACGAATATTACGTTCGGTTCCTGCACAAGCACTTCCTCCTTGGTCTCAATCTCTGAATTATTGACTTGTTTGGAAATTCCCAGAGAGCACGCTTCTTGGTAGTTCTATGGAAAACTAGCCATCTCACTTTGCTCTGAGTTGTGTCACGGTTTATCAACACAAGGAGGAAGGGGAGTGAAGGGGTATTGAAAGGGGCGAAGGTTTCCGGTTAAAAGGGAAGGAAAGTGCTGCATGCGCATAAATCACATCTAATGCTACACGGCTCACATATTTCTTTTTAATAGGGATTCACAGACATTGCTTTTTATTTCGTAGCACTAAAGTGTATTTGTACCAAATCTGTGCATCACACAAACACACATTTTGAGGATGAACCTTTCTCATGAATCTTTCGCTGTTCGGATTGGCCAGTTTTCAATATTCAGGCCTGACGACAGAAAAATGTTGCAATGGAAAACAAACCTTGAGTAAATGTAATATCGGATCCGTTTTGATCAAGAATGACCAATGAACGCTGGCTCTTTTGATGATGTAAGTAGAACGTAAAAGAGCCACTCAGTGGCTCACATTTTCATAGTGACTTCATACAGGAAACTGGAAGAAATAAGGCACCACAAATCCTCTTTTTTTTTCTACACATCCACATAAGCCAAAAAAAACATGTGGATAAATCCCTCAACATCAAGGATTTTTTTCTATGTTTTTTGATTTGAAGGCCTTTATTCCACAACCTAGGTGAAACATTTAAACAGCCAGAACTAACCATGTTTATTCAGGTAAAAAATGTGGAGGTATATTTCCACATAATTGGACATCCATGAACAGTGATATTCTATGATATTCATTTGAAACACCGTAATCCATTTAAGCAGACCTCAATGAAAAGAGCAGTGGGTAACCTTGAGTCGGTTTCAAGTGTTACCCTAACACTGTTCGACCAACATGGTTCCAAGACTGTGGAAAATGGACTGTGGACATTAACCAGATGCATCTTCACCAAAGAGAGCCAAACTTGCACAAAAGAAGACTGATGAGTTAAACATGATAAAGGGAATTATGAAGAAGCTGATCTGCTTTTGGTCTGATGAAAGTAGAAAGGAGAGTGTGGGTCTATGAAGGAGAGCAGGTGACACATGACACCTTTGATCTGCTTTTCCTCAAGAACCACCCCAAAACCCTCAAGAACAAAAAAAATGCCAAATCTTCCAAACATTTGCTTCAAGATAAAGGGAATTCTGAAGATGCTGATCTGCTTTTGGTCTGATGAAAGGAGAGTGTGGGTCTATGAAGGAGAACAGATGACACATGACACCTTTGATCTGCTTTTCCTCAAGAACCACCCCAAAACCCTCAAGAACAAAAAAAGGCAAATGTTCCAATTATTTGCTTCAAGATAAAGGGAATTTATGTGTTTATTTATTTATTTACTTATTTACTTGTTTATTTACTTATTTATTTTGGCATGGGCTTAAAAACATGCCTGATTCCCAACCAAATACAATTTAAAACTATTAGTTAAGTGAGCTTCGTTGCCTCGAACATCTTTGGAATTAAATGGAAGACATTTATTGTAGGCTACGCACTTTTTAGAGGTAATGTTTTTCGTGTATGTTGCGAATTATATTAAATGGTAATGCAGAAGTTTATTTACTGTTTCTCGGAGCTGCATTACATCATCATGAAGCCAAACAGCTGCTTCAACATCTAATCTACAGCAAACCTTAAATTATGAAATACCACAAAATTATATCAGCTATAAAAACTCAGAACCGGCCACATAAAAAAAATAGTAAAAGTTTATAAGAGTAATAATAATACGAAAAACAAACTCGCGCGCTCAGTGAAAATCAAGCACCTGTTCACGCTCCGTGTTGCCAGGTGCAAACACTTGCAGAAAACGTTCGGAAAAGGGCTTTTACGCGACACTTACCTCTCACACACAGCAGAGACATGGCACCTGAAGTTTTTCCTTCTTGGATAAATCCTGTCCGTAGGGTTTAATAGAACTTCTCAGGAGTCCGGGTACATTTCAGACGGTGTCACGCGTTTGTTCCTCGTCCAGAGCTGAGGAAGGTCGATGCTCGGACGCTCCACACACTTTTTCAACTCTTTTCCACAGGTGCCGAGTCCTGATTCAGTTTTCCCATCGCCATGATCCAAATGTATATGTGTGTAGAAACTCACGGAATAGGAGGCAGGGCTTGCAGGGATTTTAATGACGCCAAAATAGTCCCTGGACCAGGGGGCGGGGTTTGCTTGAGAGTTGACCAATGGCTAGATTAGTAGGCGGGGCTTAATGAGACTCGGGCCCAAAGAACAGGTGTGACGTTGATGAATAAAGTAAATAAATCATCGTGCATTGTGTTTACTGGGGATTAGTAACTTTTAAGGACAAAAAGTGCAGAATGAAAGGATGGTTGCTATAGTTTCCACCACTTTTTTTACTAAAAATGGCACCAAACAATGTGTATAAAACATGAATTAGACTGGGTTGTTTTCCAATTAATTTATATATTTAATAATAATGCCTTAGCACTTTTACAATTTTCAGTGCACTATTCATTGACTCCACATTCAATGCCCTCAGCTGCACTGGGACAGTCTAACAGAATATGGTTGCCATTTTGCACCTATGGTTGCCTGCCAATCGCAAAACATTACCACAACAGTCACACACATCCATACAGGGTTAATACAGGTGAAATGGCTTGCCGATTTTCCTCAAGAAAATCGACCTGGCAGGGACCAAACCACCAACCTTCCGGTTACAGGACGACCAACTCCACCACTTCACCACTTGCCGATATTCATGTTTAAGCCAAGACATCTCTGAAAGCATACATCTTTAACATTATTTACAGGTGGCACTCAAGGAAGCCACTTGGGAGATGCAAGGTTGCAGGTTCAATTCCCAGATTGAGTGAGAACCAAGTGTGTCTCACATGGCAGGCAGAGTGAACTGCCACGATTGCCCCTACATGGCTGGCTGGCTGCAAGTCTATGGAAACTAGCCTCAGGCGGTTTTAATAATATCCGAAAGTTATCTATACAGTGAACAAAGTTCATATGATTGACAGATATGATTGACAGCTACACTGAACAGAGCTCAATCTGCTGTCATCAAGGCATGAGAAAAATGATTTACACTGCGAACTATCTAAATTCAAAGAAGTAATTCTCAAATTGTTGTGAATTACAAAACTGTACTGTTTAAAATTACAAAATGAGTTGTTATTGTCTGCGTGTGAGAGAAGCGTGTGTGAGCCACACTCAAGGCTCTGAAACCATAGCAATCAGAAAGTTGCATGTGGGCCCTCTTCTCTCTTTGTTTGGGCCCCCTCTCTCTCATGGTGGTGCTCTTATCACACTCGCAGTCACCTCATATTACCCAATGGTAGTAGGCTGAACCATTTATACAAACTATGGTTGTACTCTGCCTTTTCCCAATGTACACTGGAGATGACCCCGTGACCCTGATGGATGAAATGTTATTTTTTATGTAATTATAACATTTTCAAATACAATATGAACCTTGTTCTCATGGCTGAGGTTTGCTAGTTTTTGTTTTCAAATGCAGTATAACGCTCTCTTGAGGGAAAAAAGTAGTCTCCTCCAAAATGAGCACACTTTTTTTTATATACTTTTAAAGTGCATACTTTTGTTCCTTAACAGAGTTTTAACTTTTAGGTTGTTGCTGTTGCACGATCTCTGTTTGTGCATTTCCGGAACTATCTACCATCCGCGTCTGTTTCCCTCAAAAGTCGGAGGTATAATCTTGACGCACGTGATGTAACTTCATTTCCGCGGCTGCAAGAGGGTCACGTTTGTAGTGTAAGCTCAAGTGTTCTTTCATTTTTCTTGGCAGGTTTGAGAATTGCTTTTCTACACACTGACAATGCTCAGGACCGCACTATGTCGAGCGGGCAGTGGACTTTTAAAGGTAAAACAAACACACATGCGGTGTTCGTCTCCGAGACTGTCCCTTATTCTGTCTGAACCCGAGCACTTCATAATTCCTTAAATTCTGCATGAAAACTAAAAAAAAACTTAACTTTTTACACGTTTAATATATGATTTAAAAAAAATCTTTACTAATTATTAGTTTTTAAAAAGAAACTTGATGACTGTTACTTGTTTACTTGCATCATTCTCTATTACTGTAACGTTAACCATATTTAATTAATTTACCACGTCATAAACCAGGTATGTTTTATTGCTTTTTTTTCTTAAATAATTTTTAACTCTTGGTCCGGAAGTTTGTCTTTAATGGCTGCGTAAAACTAGAAAAACTTGTCATACAACATTTCTGAGTACGTACAGTATTTAAATGTTGCTTTATATGCTTTACATTATATGTATTTTAATATATAACGTACCTCATATATGCAAGTTTTGTGCAATATAGTGACACAATGAGCAAATAATGAAATTAATCAATTCTGTTATGCAATGTGTACTTATTGATGTGTAGTTAGAAAAAGATTTTCAACATTTCAATAACATTTTTATTTTTTTTAAAAAGCATATGTTTAACTGAGAAAGAAAAATTGCACTGTATTTTATGTTATTCTGTCTCGTCATTATACATAAACATCATAAAAATGTGTTAGTAATTAATTTGTAAGTCGGCAGGG
Source organism: Danionella cerebrum (assembly GCA_007224835.1). Classification (NCBI taxonomy): domain Eukaryota; kingdom Metazoa; phylum Chordata; class Actinopteri; order Cypriniformes; family Danionidae; genus Danionella; species Danionella cerebrum. The sequence goes on along the minus strand of SRMA01026936.1, from coordinate 6,749 downwards.
GTCAAATACTTCTTTACCTCGTTGTTGGTTTCTGGAGTAAACTATATTTTGAATAAAAATGTGAATCGCTTATATTTTCTGTTCTATTCATAAAAATAAGTGTATTTAAAATAACATTAATTACACTAATTGTGAACAGCACTCACGAGCGCCTGTTCCTGTGTTGTGGGGAACCCGAGCCCAGCAGCGATGGGCCTCCAGTTTGCCCATGAACACTTTGGTTTTATTCGTACCACAGCAGGAGGCTTGGGTGGTGGAGAGAATGGGACGCTTCCACCGCATCCTGGAGCCGGTGAACTCCACACAATGAAACTGAGATGATCTAAAGAAAATTTCAGAATATAGTGGTTTAACAGCATACTCCTTGTTCATGCAGGGTCTCAATTTCCTAATTCCAGTCCTGGACAAAATCCGCTATGTCCAGAGCCTTAAAGAGATCGTAATCGATGTTCCAGAGCAGTCTGCTGTCAGTCTGGGTGAGTCAAAGTTGTTGGGGTAATTCGGTTTTTTTTTTATCTACAAGTTTGAGATTTACAAATTATTTGTTTCTACTTGTAGATAACGTGACACTGCAGATAGATGGAGTTTTATATCTCAGAATATTGGATCCCTTCAAAGTTAGTGTCGTTATCTCTATAAAATATCATTAATTTACTCTTCCCTCTCATAATGTGACTTTGTTTTTAATTTAAGGCTAGTTATGGAGTGGAGGACCCTGAATACGCAGTCACGCAGTTGGCCCAGACAACCATGAGATCTGAACTGGGGAAACTCACCCTGGATAAAGTTTTTAGGGTAGGAAAAGTGAAAATATCACTCAATGACTCAAAACTATTATGAATATAAAACCATTTCTTTCACAGGAAAGAGAGTCTCTGAATTCCAATATCGTGCATTCGATAAACCAGGCTTCGGATGAGTGGGGGATTCGATGTCTCCGGTATGAGATTAAAGACATTCATGTTCCTCCCCGGGTCAAAGAGTCCATGCAAATGCAGGTGTGTGTTGCAGGAAAGAACAATAAAGAAAATGAACTCTCATTAATCACATGAGTGCATTGATTTGGTCGATTTGCAGGTTGAGGCAGAGCGAAAGAAAAGAGCCACTGTTTTGGAGTCTGAGGGAACCAGGGAAGCAGACATCAATGTGGCAGAGGGGCGCAAACAGGCTCAGATTCTGGCGTCCGAGGGACAGAAAGCGGAGCAGATTAATAAAGCTGCTGGTAGGTTAAATTTGTTACGTAACAAAAATTAAAAGTGTTGGGACAAAATAAAAATTCAAAATTCCCCCTTAAATTAGGGGTGTAACGGTACGTTAAAATCGTATTGGGTTCGGTACAGTGTCTTGGAGAGTTCGGTTCGGTTCATTCGGTTCGGTACAAAACAATAAGAATTTACATATTCTTTATTTTGAAAAGCTGCCAATACACAGTAGAATTCTTGCAGAAAATAAATAAAAGTGACACATTTGGGTGATATTTTAAATAAATTGCACTCTTTATTAAGAAAAACACATTTTTTTTTAAATAAATGAAATACTGCAACTAGTTAGGATAGATTAACTTATCCACATTTTCTGAAGAGAGCATAGATCTGGTTATAATATCTCCAGCAGTAGAAAATGTTAGATGTGTTGCCTGCCCGATCTCCGTGGAACAATGTCGGCATACAACTTTAAATTTATCCACTCGTCTATCCCCATTATGTCTTTTAACAGAGAAGCCAAAGTGTTCCCAAAACAGGAGACCGTAGTGAGGTGGGAGAGTCTTCAAGCTATGGCTTCTCTTTCGCTTTTGATCTGATTCCATTTTCTTACTCGCGCTCGTGCTCGTCACTCAATAGCGTCCGTGCGGAACTCGCCTAGGAACATTGTTCCGCTGCGCTTAATATCGCGCTAATAATAGATTTATATTATTTAATAAAAATACAGAATACCGAAACGGTACGCAAGTGTCCCGAACCGAACAGGCCGTACCGAAACGGTTCAATACATACCCGTGAACCGTTACACCCCTACTCATTATATAAAAATTGGCATTTCAATTAACGTCACTACACAACACAGCTCTAGTTTTATACTCTACTACAGAAACCCAACTGGTGGTGAAAACCTGCATACATTTGAAAATGAAACACGGCGCTGAACACGAACATGAAACTGGAAAATGAATGAACCAAGTGGTGTTAAAAAGCAATCCAGAAGGAATTAAGACCCCAAAAACAACTGAATCTGACAAGAGTCTGTCTAGTGCCTTTCAATGGAACTCCAATTAAATTGGTTTAGATCTTAAGTGGGTATATGAGGATTTAAATCTGCAGTGTATAATGTTGCATTTATAATCACATCTCTCTTCAAACATTTAAGCTGTGATTTTAATGGCTTGTGATTAAAAAAATCTAGCAGGAAAAAATAATCATTTATAAAGACATGAACTGAACTCACCTGATTAATAAGAAATACATTTTCCCTGGAATGGTTTGCCCTAAAATGGAGAACAATATTAGTAATGTAAAAGAAGGACTGATCTGTGTGCATCAAACTGTACATTAAATGCAATTGAATTTACCTGCTAGCAAATGGCCCCACGTTTTTTATTCCATTTCCATTGTACGTGTCTGGTGGCCCTTGGAATTCCATTGGCTGTAAAAAACACATTTTTATAATTAATTTAATTCTTTTTAAATATACATATTTTACGTTCTTGAATAACAAAATGTAATTTCTGGTGCTATTAGCTAGCATGTGCAAGCAATTAAGCTCATGATTAACAAAAAGTTCAAATTCATTTTAACCAGCTGGTATCCAGTATCACCCCAGTTTGACTTCCAATGTTTTTCATTAATAAATAAATAAACAAATTCATTAGTGGATGTAGAAAAAACACAGAAATTGAACAACTTATTGTTTAGAGTAGTGTTATCTTGGCTTTTAGTTAAACATAAATAATTTAGTCTAAACTGCATGCTGTAATCAAAACAATTCTATGTTGGTAGACCACAAGATGATTTTAATACAATCAAGATGGTACTAAAACATTCATAAAGATGGCTAATGTACGTCATTGAGGTTTGCTAACAACACTTTAGCAATGCTCTGATCTCCTGAGGTGAATCCAGACTATACACAAACATACAGTGAGTCAGCAAGAGCTCTCGTCAAAACTCTGCTCGAGCCGTCTCTCTGAATATCCAGGAAGATACATTTTGGAGGACTATATTTTATGATGCACAATAACACTTTTTTAAAAAAAAAAAAACCTTTTGGTTTTACTGTACTCCATAAGCCCACAATGAATATGACTGAAATAATGAACATGGTTCTAACCATAAAATTAAAACTGATTTTATCACGTAACGAGTCAATTTCTATGAGTTTTTTTTATGTCAGAAAGATTTACATAATACAACTTTATGTTTATGAAAATACATGTTTTGGAATGATCATACTTAAATAAAACCTCCTCTTAACGTGCTGCAATGGTTGATTTTAGTAGGCTTTAGATTTTTTGGCTATATGTGGCCAGATATTTTTGCAGTTGTTGAAATGTCCTAGACCTGAACGGTTAACATTAAGCTTAATGTTATGAATCCAGTCAAATTTTTTTGTGCCTCAGCTCAAAATCTTAAGTCTGATTTAGTCTTAGTAAACCTCAATGATGTGTAGTTGACATCTATGAGAATAGTTCAGTAATCTCTTGATCATCTTCCGAGAGACATGGAACTGTATTTAATCTGTGTACATATTAGATGCTGCTTAATTTATACACATCAATCTGTCTAGTTTGGTTCCAAAACACTATAAGTCCATAAAACAATACTTTTTTCTATTTCAAACGTTAATAGTTCATAACGAGTCTCTAATAAAATGTTGTTAAAAATATCCCCAAAATCACTGTAACGCATCACTGTTTCCTTCACTATGAATAGATGTATTTTTGTTCATTTTCAACAAATAAAAGTGGCGTATTCTTATGGAAACTACCAGGACATAATAAATGATATTAGAGCTACGTTCACCTTACGGTATAAAAAAAATCCAACAGCTTTTCTTTTTGGTGAGCAGCTGTTGATATCTTTCCAGCACCTGAATTTCTCGTTTTTTTTTTATCATGTTCCTATTGCGACTGTTTTTGACTGGCTTTTACTTCCACCCCTCCAACAGGGACAAAACAAGCACTGTTTAGTGACTTGTGCTGCCATTGCTGTCATATGATGGATTTATGGCATTTTGAGAAAAAAAAGGCACAAACTTGTGTAAGTTTTGTGTTGAGCATGTACCTTGTTAATTAGATATTTCATCTTTTCTTAGGATTTCTTTTTGTGACCAATAACATCTTTATTATTAATAGATAGGACAATGAAGTGAGACAGGAAGTAAGGTGGGAGAGATTGAGAGAGAGCGGGGAGGGACGGGAAAGATGTCGGGATCAGGAACCCACACGAACCACCTCACCCTGTGCAACTACACGTATGTCCGACACAGCATCCACAATACCTCGGAGTCTGAGGTTAATTAAATATTTAATTATGCAACCAATATTATTAGAACCACCAATTAGTTATAAAACCACAAATTTCTGATTTCTGGAGAGATTTTTTTTGCTTTTAAGCAGTAACTCCTGTCATTGTACAGGTTCTGGAAGTGAAGGCCATGGAGCTATGACCTAAAAATTTTACTTACGGTGAAGCAATCCTGGTTGTGCGAAGGCACCGTCAGCGTTGGGCTGTTTTGGGGTTTCCTGTTCCTTAAAGACTCGTGTGTCAGACTTCTTTCGCTCTCCCGAGACAGCATGTTCTCTTCGTCACCCTTGAACCTGTGGAAGTTAGATTCACTTTCAAGCAGCACAAAGCTAATAGAGAGGAGAGGGCAGGGGTGAAATGAAGCCCAGTGTGTCATGTCTCATCTGTGTGCGTTTGTTTACACCCATCTCAGGAGTTGGATTGGTATGTGTCCGTTGATCCTCTAATCTAATGTTTTCAGTGCATAGTTTGCTTAGAGTTCACGTCAACAGGATTAGTTTGATTACTTGGAGATGTGGACGTCAGTGAACTAAACTTTAATGTGCAGGGATTAATCAGTGATTAATGATTATTCATTACGTTTCATCACCTTTTGTTTTTAAGGTGCATGGAATATTAGCTCGCTAAGGTGATTAAAATGTAAAGATCAGCAGCAGTTATCTGTAGATATAAATAATGTATAGAAATAATGGGAGATCATTATTTTATTAATAACAGCAGATAAATAATTACACCAATGATCAGTGCTGATGGTGGTTACTTCATATATAATTAATTCCAATCAATTCATATATTTTATTATGATTATTACATTGATTTCAAATAATAAATCCAACCTTTTTGAAATATTCACAAATTTTCTGAAGAGTTCAGGTGCAGGATTTTCTAAGCTCACAATTTTTTTGATTGCTCCTGGATGGAGCAGATGTCTCTCTGAGGTTCATTTTCTTATTTGAAAACATCTTTTACATTAAAAATGTCACATTTTAAACCAAATCATTTTTTCACTAATTGAGTAATCACTTAGTATTTGCTCTTCAATACCCCATATTATATGTGTACACAATGTACGACACGTGATGAGCTGAAATTAGCTCTGATCCCTCAAAATAGTCACACAACTAAAAATTTTTACCATATATAGAACCATATGGGCTCCCTGATACTCTCACAGCAGTGTAGGACTCAAGTGTACATTACTTTTTAAAAATATTGATACATTTTCTTCTCTTCGTTCCGGTTTCTACCATCCAGTATATGTCACCATAGTGATGTAATTGCACAGAATCAGTTTCTGGCTCAATTTAAAGTGGCCCCCTCCTAAGCCAACAAGGAACTGACTGACACAGCAATTGAATTGGGGCTCACTTTAGGCTGGCTAAAACAGGTAGCAGTATTACGTTGCCAAAATTCGTCAAGCCTGGTTCTTTTGTTTATTTGCCCAATTTTTACTAATTATTACCTTGTGAGGGGAATTATTTATATATCCTTTAAGTTATAATAATACTTTTTTGCATAGTTAAGAGGTAGCTACTTGAGCTATAGACCATCAGGCGAAGACCTTAGATTTTGGTTCATCCTCTCAGCACATAGGCCTTTTTGCCCATTTTCGATCTGGTAGTGACCCAAAACAAGATGAAATCTCTCTTTAGAAACCCATGGGTGACACCACAGATGCTACATCCATAGTTTCACACATAGTACACACATTTCATATATATTCGCAAAATGGTTGTAGTGAAAGTTCTAATGGCAAATCATTAAACAAGTACTCTAAATAGTACATCAGGAGTAACCTGTCCCCACCTGAAGTTCACCTGCAGTTCTCGCTGATTCCTCCTCCGCTCTCGAGCTGTGCTCACTGGAGAGAGGACGGCCGGATCCAAACCCTGTGAACTCTTAACTGTGTGAGCGAGAGTGCTGAAGATGTGCTGCTCTACAGCTTTGCGAATGGTTCTCTCTAGAAAACTGGGCGAATAGAGTTTAAGACACATAGATGAACACACTAATATGATTGAATTAATTAGATAATCACTAGAGCTTGTCTCCCTTCTCCTAACATTGGTTAATTATTGATTTAAATAATTCACTTACTCTGTTAAATCTGGTCCGGAGCATCCAGGGGAGATCTGTGAGCTAAGAAAGAAAATTACATTAAAACGCCTTCAAATGGACTTTGGAAATCTTTATTTAATGCTTGTATAAAAATATTACCATTATATATATATA